>JWJA01004564.1:0-28097 GCA_000812885.1 Lanzia echinophila
CTACCCGAGACATGGCCGAATAGCCGAGTAGTTAGTCTCTCGTAAACGAAAAAACCTCGAGTTTCTTCTTAATGCGCCTGTCACCATTGGAAGTTTTCGGGAGAAATCGCCCTCGGATAGGTTGATTTCTCCTAGCAGAAAAAATCCCGTCGCGGGGTTTCTATATGCGCCTATCACCATATAGTTTTGCCATTTTCAATGTTTTTTGGGGGGGTTATTTTTATGGTGAGTATTGTTGCTGTGATTTTTCTTTTTCTTTTCCTTGGAGAGTGGATCCGGATTTGAAGGAGAGTTTTCATCTTATGTTTCTTTTTTTTTCGTTTAACTCTTTTTTTCCCCCTCATTAAAGCGCCTGCAAAGACTTCAGCTAAAAAGCAACTTCAAACACTTCCCCTTCACACTTTCCACTTTCTCATTTCTCATTTCCCATCCCCCTTCCTCTCACACAAAAACCCAAAAGTCCTCTCACAAGCTCCACAACTTGTTCCCCTTGCTCGTCTTCATTAGTTCCCGATAGCCGTCTCCTTCCACTCCCCTTTTTCTCCCCATGGAGCTAGCGTGATTGACGCCCCTGTTCACATTTTCAATCTTCGGTATGTAAATATCGGTAGGGAATAGATCTGGAATTGTCGCTCCAATCCAGATCTATTAGAAGGTATCTCAGATCCTGGATTTTGGATAGGGTCAGACGGCAATGGGAAATGAGATAATGTATTTTGCTTTCAAGAGTTCCGGGTTAATATCTAGCTAAGCATCTAAATGGTTCGTGTTGTACTAAATCTATACTCTCTCGGACTCATTCTTTCGCCCAATGGCCAATTTGTTGCAGATCTACATATTCACCATGTGAACTTCGAAATCCCATTTGCGCAATAAAAGTTGATCCAATCTCATCACCAATTCCGGTGCAATGAATATCAAAAACCGCACCTTCTTGGTGAATATGTAGATCTGCAACAAACCAACTATCCAAAAATCTCAATCCAAATCCTCACCTAAACCACAATCCCTAATCTTCCCTCCCCCCTGCTCAATCTCCATCTATCACTCACTTCAACCAACTCTTCGCATCCTTCCATCAATATCTTCCATTTCTTGCAAAATCCCGGCGAAACTTCCCAACCTTCAATATTCCATGGTGTATCCCAAACTATGACGCCATTTTCTTCCCTCTCTCTTCCTCTGTCATTCCCATGCCCTCTCCGCTTATCGAGCCATCCTCCGATAATATCCTCACAGAGCTCATCCTCGTCGTACAAGCCTTGGTACTTGATGAGATTGTCGCGTAAGCGAGGCAAGGGAAACATGGATATCCAGGAAGGATGTGGAGTAGAGAGTTGGGTTGCTGTTGGTTGGAAAATGGGTGGAATGGAGTGGGGAAGAGGGAGGAGAAGCGGTATTACGGGATCTGAGGATGTTAGTTGGTTCGATTTGGGAGGAATGTGAAGCTCACAGGATGGACAGGAGCCGGCCTGTATGTTGCGGACGGAGGGGAGAAGGGACAGTAGTTGTAGGTTGGAGAGAATGGCGCGGTAAACATTATAGGATACTAGGGTGGTGAGCGGGGAGTAGAGATGTGGAATGTAAGAGTTGGCGGGGTTGTTGACCGGTAAAGTGGTGTTGAGGTTGGCTTGCGAGATAATACTGGTGGAAGCGGTTTGGTGTTGTTGGTGCAAAGGCGAAGTGTCACTGTTTGGTACGAGTGCTTGTGATTGCACTGATTGTGATTGTGATGCTGGAGAATGGGTAGGAAGCCCAACGCCAAGCTGTTGTCTTCGGGTTTCTAGAGCTTTGCGCTTTCCTATTGGGAGTTAGAACTTGCATTGCTATTTTGAGTGATCCTGTCTCTAGCAGGGGATTCTTAAAATGGGTTACTTGTCCTTATAGAAATAGGAATGATCTCATGATTCTCGGTGGTAGTGTTACGTACTCCAAGCTCTTTGATGCAAACGATTTTGTCTCTTCCTTCTCGCTTTGGCATCGGTTATACCAGTCCAATCATCGCCTTCATCGACAGCCTATAGTGTCCATTAGTCGAGATTTTCTCACAGTATCCCTCGTAAGCCAACCTCTGTCAGCTGCTGCATTGGAGCTAGTTCCATAGCCACCATTCCATGGTATGAGGTCAGCCACTGCTTATGATTCACTTCTTCCATGATGAAAGCCAAAACTCTAGAGAAAGAAACATAGAAGAAAGTTGAAGGGGACTTCGATACCCCATATCTATGTACTCTGCTTATGAGCTAGTAAAGAATCCGATTAGGATATGGAATTTTGGGAATCCGCAGGGATCTACACTAGTGTATCTCGCGTATGCAGGTTGCTTATGCGCTAGACAAGGCCACGGCCAAGGGCGAAGGGGTACTAGGGTGGCACAGATTATCATATGATTCGCCAGCCATCACATCTTGACATTTTTGCTACAGTACATACAATTTCTAAGCTTCAATAAAAAAGTGTTTTGGGAATGATACCTCGTGGTTGGAGGCTATGGAGTTATCGGGGTGAAATGTTCCTCCGAAGAGGATCATACCTATGCTATAAATATGGACGTTAAGTTCCCCAAATTTAAAATGCTCCAGCCTTCCAAGTTTCTATCATCTTTTTTGCCAAATCGAAGAAATTTATATCACTGCCTGCTTTGTTGCTTTACCAAACATCCAAAATGCCTGGTAAATTCAAGTTCAATGCTGATCGAGATATACCAGATCTCAAGGGGAAGGTGTTCTTTGTGACAGGAGGTATGATACCTTCTCCCACAACATAGATTTCGACCATATAACTGACATTGTGACCGCAAGGTACCGCTGGTCTAGGAAAAGAATGTGTTCAAAACATCGCAAAGCATTCTCCTGATCATATATACTTCACCGGCCGTAACAGTGGTGCTGCCGATGTTCTCATTGCCGACGTTGGAAAGGCAAGCCCGACTGTTAGTTTGACTTTCATTGAGATGGATTTTACCTCTCTTGTTTCCATCCAAACTGGAATGAAAAGATTCACCCACCCTCGTTTGGACGTTTTGATTTGTAACGCCGGAATCATGGGGGTACCTTCAGCAGTCAGCACAGATGGATACGAAATCCAATTCGCCGTAAACCACCTCGGAAACTCCTTTATTACCCAGCATCTTCTCCCAACGCTACTAAGAACCGCCGAAACTCCCAACTCGGATGTGCGAATTGTGAACGTCGCATCCACAGCATTGATGTTCGCTAGAGACGAGGGGATTTCTTTCTCCGGTTTGAAGAGTTGCCAACCTTCTAAGAATATGCTTATGCCGACATGGAGATGCTACGGGGAAAGCAAGTTGGCAAATGTTCTATATGCTGTCGAGCTTGCACGTCGATATCCCAGCATCACCAGTACGGCCATACATCCAGGGGTTGTAAATACTGGGCTTGTGACCAATCTTGGGCTTTTGACTAGGATCTTCATCCGGATTGGCGGACGTTCTCAGATGCTAGCGCTAGAGGATGGCTGCTTGAACCATTTGTGGGCTGCTACCGGCGCTCGTAAGTCAGAGCTCGTGAACGGTGCCTTCTATATGCCGGTTGGTATCGAAAGCAACTCGTCATTGACGAAGCAAGGGAAGGATGAAGAACTGGCAAAGAGATTATGGGACTGGACTGATGAAGCTTTAAAGAACTATTTGTAAAATAGCTGGGGTTTGAAGAGGTGTATGTTAACGGATTTCCTACATTCAAATATCAATATATGTTTTTAAATCGAGTAAGAGCAGATTGCGAACCATCACCCGTCTCTCAATTGTTTATGTTGGAAGTAACAGTCGCTATACTAGTGCCCGTAATAGGGTTACGGACCGGCAAGTGATTGACGGGTACTATAAATATTGATTGAGGATATATTAATCCTTTACTACTACATCTCTCATATACATACTTTACTTGCTACGTAAAATATTACTACATTATAAAGAACCTATTGCATGCCTACCTTCCTCATATGGATCATAATCTCCAATAGTTTAATAAAGTTAGCGAATGAAATATTGGCTACTCACCCCTTTTGAACAAACAAGTTCAATCTTCAAATCTCTTAGAAAAGACTTTCAAATTAATCAATCAGAAATTTAGAAAATGTACATATCATCAGTATTGCAACTATTTTCTAGTTCTGTCGCTGTCTTAATCAAAAAATTGTCATGATTGGTCAATTCCGTTTTCGTCGTCCCGAAATGGAAATTTAGATGGAATACTTCTCTTTCCAAGTTTGAATATACTTTCAATCATTAGAAATAATAGATGAATTCATATAATTCAAGGGACTTTGATCATAAAAGTTTACATTATCTAGATATTTTATTTTATTTCGAATTGAGATATTCAAAAGTAAATACACCAGTTCCATTTCTTTCAACACATAGCTATTTCATTTACCTAAACCCCGTTCTTTCAAAATACACGACTTATTACCTTTCGTCGTTTCCTCATTATGCCTTATCCAAGGAGACTCATTTCCTTAGCATCAATCCTTACTGTCGCCATCCTCACCTGGACTTTCAGATCACTATTATTTGGCACGAATAACCAAATAGTAGTAAATACTTGGCCTCCAAACACCGTCTATCATGGCAAATCGAGAAAGGTTCACCACGTACAAGCCCCTTTCGTACAAGGGACCGTGAAGGCATATGGGGAAAAATACTCGAAAATGCTCGTCATACCTCGAACCAAAGAAGAAAATGTGGATTGGATTGGCGAACACTTTGGCCAAGATCCATTTATTGGGTCGACAGTATACATTGTGAACGACCCAGAAGCCGAAAATCGACCTCCGAGAAACAAAGGGCATGAGGTCATGGTATATATCTCGTATATCATCGAAAATTACTACAACCTCTCGGATATATCCATATTTATGCATTCTCACCGATACAGTTGGCACAATAACTATCTCCTCGATAACGATGCTGTACAGATGATCTCGAGGCTTTCTTCTGAACGCGTTATCCGAGAAGGGTACATGAATCTACGATGTCACTGGGGTCCAGGCTGCCCTGCCTGGATGCATCCGGGTACAGTAGAGGAAAACATCAATAAACAAGAAGAAGTCTTATTAGCAAGATCATGGTCGGAGATCTTCCCCCTGGATCCATTACCAAACATCCTCGCGCAGCCTTGCTGTGCTCAATTCGCCATATCAAGAGAAAGAATCCAAACGCTTCCGTTAGCCAAATATGTATTTTATCGGGACTGGCTGTTGAAGACCAAGCTGCCAGACTATATAAGTGGTCGCATTTGGGAATACGTATGGCAGTTTGTCTTCACCGGATACAACGTTGTATGTCCAAAGGAACATGTGTGCTACTGCGATGGATATGGGGTATGCTTTGGAGGAGAAGCGCAATACCAAGAGTGGTACCAGAAGGACGGCGAGCTGAAATTATTGGAGAACCAACTGAGAGGCTACAACGTGCAAGGAGAGCACGTCAAGAATCTTTTGGAGAAAGGAAACATTGTGGAAGCGGAAAAAATTGAAATCCCCGAGCCCGAAAAACTCGACGAGATCAAAAACAAAATCGGGGAATTACAAAATTGGTGTAGCGAGAGAAAGAAGGAAGCAAAACGACATGGGGATGTTGCCACAAGTAGAGCGAAGGAAGCTGGGAGAGAATGGAAAATAGGAGATGGATTTTGATCGACGATTAATGTGTAGATCGAATAGGGTACTGGTCCAGGTTGTACTGCGGTAGTGTGCAACTGACACTTCGGCAGTTACACTGGCCCAATAGCGACAACAGCGAAATCTTCATAGACGTTGGAGATATCAGCGAGTCATTATTAAGAGGTGGAATAACAGGTTCCAGACACAGGAGGACATTGTTTAATTTCCAGGAACACGGATACGAGAGATCTAGGTAAAAAATGATATCGATTCGTACCTAGAACTTGATCTTCCATGCCACAGCATACATTCGGAAGCACGACACAACGACAGCCTCCCAAGGGGCCCGAGTCATACACGTGATCGACATGTGGTGATTTGGCGTTGTTGCCGTGCGACCATTCCAGAAGAATGTCAAAGGCGATAGTGGCATCGCATAAGTGGGGCCATCAGTGCAATCGCCGTCAGAACAATTCGGTAGTCGGATCAATATAATTCTAGCCATCTGCAATATTGCTTGCTAGATCCATGTTGTTGGACTTGGAGCATTCGTCATTGCGAGGGATGTTATTCACGATACGATGAAGAGCCAGAACTATTAACTGAAAAGTGTGTGTGACAATACGGAGTGGGGAGAATTCAAGTCCAAGTACTGTAATCTTTTAAAATGACAAAAGTTCTATCTGTTATGAGCCAGCTATCTCGTTCTCGTTGTATCCAATTCCATTGAAGTGAATCTGGCGAATGTAACCCCTGGGATTAATGCGTGCTCGGAATAAGCAAAGATCTGCATGCAATTTATCTGGAACACGTGAACTTGACCTCCTTTCCTTTTCCCTCCCGTTATTTATTCTCCGTTTTCAATAGTCAAGTGGAAAACTTTTCTTGAATTTCAAAATGATGTTTATTATTACACTATTTTTGCACACTACTTACTCCTCGATCGATCAATCTAACCCGCTATAGCGGTACAAACCCATTTCTCATCTGCAGTAGTGGCAACATGCTCGTTCGCTCGCACGGCCCGTTGAAACTAAATACTATCTATCGGTTTTTTCTTTTGATAGATCATTATTGAACGGAATGAGAGATGGTTCGAACCTTTTTTGGGAGAAGTGGTGTGTGTGGATAACTTGTTCGATGAGTATGTTTATTGGCTACTAACATTTGATACTTTTAAGAATTGGGAAGAGTTTTTCATGCTCCCAAGGCGATCTTGTTTGATACTGAGGAAGAGGCTTTGCATGATATATGCTAAGAGTAATAAAAGGGGGAAAAAGAAAGTCACAGGAAAATAGCACAAAACTCAGCACAAGGAATTATGCAGGTTACCGTTGCCGATGTCAAATTTCAATTGGCTCATGTGTACTACACTACCACTCCAATTCAACAGTTGAGTGGTGTGAAGCTTGGTAACCTTAAGCTTGACTTGACTCGAGTACAATACTGGTACCGAAAGAAGGAGAGTACGATGGACGGTTACTTGTTTGGATACTCGCACTTTCCTTCGGGGGATATTCGTACGAGGTATACCGTATACCAGTATGATATTGCGGTATGATCGGCTTCTAAATTGAAAAGTATTTCGGGCCGACAAAGTTCATGATGGTGGAATGAATGAATGAATGAATGAATTTGAATGTCTTCATTTATTTTTCTAAAGTTGTTGTTTCTTTCCTTTTTCTTTTCATTCATCCATCTACTAGGTAAGGTAGGTAGGCACGAATAACATTTTGAGTTTTGCTTTCCTGCAATTTCCATTCTTTTTTTTCTTTTGCTATACTATATTTTACCAAACTATCAATTTCCAAATCCTTAGGGAAAAAACACTCTCCTTTTTTCTTCTCCGTTTCAATCAGGCGGAATATCTCAACTTGGAACCAACCATCCTAATATCTATCTTCATTGGCCAGTCTCCATGGATTCGAACTCCCGATTGCCACTAAGAGGTTCTCAATAGTAGTGATGAACTACTAGGTAGACTACTAGATACCCACGATACCCACCTAATAAAGTGACGGCGGGAAAAGTGTTTTCATATCCAATCCATGTTATGGGAGCCAAGTTTACTTTACCTATCTAGGATCACGGGTATATTGAAAGGCACAAGTAAATTGGCCAAATGGGATAGGCCAAGTCTATTTTACGAATAACCTCTTTTGAAGGTTCGAACTAATAATTCTGGGGTATACGCAAATATGTCGAAATCCAACTACCAATCTCAAACTCCCCCACCATTGCAACGTCGTGGACATCATCGGAATCAAGGACCTCCTACATTTTCTTTGGTATGTGTCTGTGCCTTAAATTTTAAAATTATATCATATTCTCTCTCTCTCTCTCTCATATTGTCTCTTGCTTTTTCTTCCCTTTTCAACTTCCCGTACCTTCAGATAGTAGATTTTCTTAATAGTCATATCTATGTTAGTTGCATAGTAGATCTAAGTAAATAGAAGTGAGAGAGGAGAATTATATACCTACCTAGTAGATAGATACTCGTTCATCCAAATTATCCATCCTACTATAGCTACATAACAAATTAATTCGGCGACCATCTCAATTACAAATTTGTATGCCCTGTTTCATTTACAGCTTCTTATAGAAATAGCATCTCAAATTCTCACTATTGGATCAGTTCGGAACAAATTTAAAAAAAAAATTTAGAGAACTACGAAGTTTTTTTCTCCTCTTTCTAGATGATGAAAAAGTATGAATTAGAAGCGTGCGTTTTGTACTTCTACTTAATTTCCCTACTCCTACTTCTTCTACTGCTTTTCTCTGTTACCACAAATTTTATTCCTTTAGAAAAGAAAAAAGGAGAAGGAGAAGCAAAAGCAGAGTCAGAAGAGACCAGGCGAAATAAAATTTTCAATATTTGCAAACGAACCGGAACTGACGTTAGATTTGGATCAACTAGTTTCCTCACCCGGCACAGCCAACCTCAGAAATGAACATCCAAAATTTAGCCGATCGACGATTGGGAACCCAGCCTACGGCATACGCTCAAAAAAATTCACCTTTTACACCTCCAATAAGAATCAATCAAGCTGAAGTTGAGGAAGAAGGCGCAGAAGTTCCAGATATTCCATTATATAGAACCAGACCTCCAGGTATAGCTTCGAGCCCAGGAAACAGACCTACAAAACTTTCATTGGATAGAGCTTTTGATCCGAATAAATCGAAGAAAATGCATCAACAACAACAACAACCGCCCCAACAGCAACCACAACATGGATCTTTAGCTTCCCCAAGGGTCTCACAGGCTCAAGTTATTCCTGAGAGAACAAGGTTAGCTATTAGGATATTGTTTAGAATTGCAGAACTAATGTGATTGTGCAGTAGTATTTTCAATGAACAACATCGCGAAAGGCAGTCGGAAGAAGAACAATCAGAATTTCAGGTTGAGGAGCGCGTCATGATTAGAGATTCAAAGCCCAGCATGTCATCTACACAATCACCGGCTTCACCTTCGACCGCACGTTCTCGTTCAAGAGCAGGTTCCTTTTCTTCCTACCAGACAAACGCTACATCCTTACCGCCGCTACAAAATAAGGGTGCGTTGGAAGATGGAGACCAGCTCGAGCCATTGAATGAGGAAGATATTGATCCAGGATCTTTTGATCTGGTGGCGCCAGCTGAAGGTGAGGCGAAACGGTTGTTTTCTCTCGAGACGAGATCAGAACAGCTATTTTCTACCGAGCACTTGAAAATCATATTCGGCGATCCCTCTCTACTCTTGCGCTTCACTTCTTTCCTTGGCGCGCATAGAAGTTCTTCCATTCCTATTCTTATATACTACTTGGATGCGGTGAAAGCTCTAAAAGCCGTCTCATACTCCAATGCGATTGCGGAAGCTCTTGAGCCAATCCCCGGTTATGATTTTACTGCCAATACAGCCACTAAGACGATCAACGAGCAATTGGAAGAGAAAGCTACGAAAGCATTCGATGTTCTGGTACGGGAGGATTTACCTGCTTATGTTACCTACGCTTTCATACAGACCGTGAGTATATCGATTCAGAGACGAATTACAGGGACGTTACCAGCGCATCTGAGGGAGGCATCGGAAGGACTGGCCGAGGTCTTTTGTTTGACTGATCCTTCTCGTCCGGATAATCCTATCGTGTTTGCATCTGAAGGTTTGTCATTATCGGACGAGAGTATGGAAGTTTATTGACATTGAACAGAATTTCATCGAACTACACAGTATGGTATGAGCTACGTTCTCGGCAGGAACTGTAGATTCTTGCAAGGACCAAAAACGAATCCATTCAGTGTGAGGAGGATCCGAGAGAAAATAGAAGCTGGCCAAGAACATTGCGAAACCTTTCTCAATTAGTAAGTTGTCATCGGACATCTAAAGTTGATTAGAGAGCTGACCAGACAACAGTCGAAGGGATGGTTCTCCTTTTATGAATCTACTTATGTGTGCACCTTTATGCGATAGTAGGGGAACAATCAGATACTTCATTGGCGCACAAGTTGACGTTTCGGGTCTTGTCAAAGAATGCGCTGATCTTGAATCTCTCCAACGACTTGTCGTAGCCGAAGAACGCGCAGCGGAACTCAAAGCACAACGAGCCGCGAAACCAGACCAAATTGAAGAAGAGCCACCTGCCGTTCTGACGGACGAATTTCAAGAGCTGAGCGAAATGCTGAACATGCAAGAGCTGGAAACAGTCCGCAAGTGGGGTGGCAGGATGCACAAGGAGAGCGAAGAGCAACACTCAGAACCCGCATTTGGCAAAGGCAACTGGCACAAGCCTCGTCTACATATCACCAGCACCAGCCCTGACGGTATTAAAGACCCCATCTCTGGATTCGGACGTGTCAGCGGGAAGCTTTCCGGGATCTATGAAAACTATCTTCTCGTGCGTCCATACCCAAGCCTACGAGTGCTCTTCGCTAGCCCAACGCTCCGAGTTCCTGGAATCCTTCAAAGTCCATTCATGGCTAAAATTGGCGGCAGCCAACGCGTCCGCGATGAACTAACACAAGCTCTTGCTGACGGACGTGGGGTCACTGCCAAGGTCCGCTGGGTTACTAAAGATGACGTCGAGGGTCGGTCGCGCTGGATTCACTGCACGCCTTTGATCGGTAGCAACGGCGCTATTGGTGTATGGATGATCGTCATAGTTGACGATGAGAATTCGCAGCCAAATTCTAGAAGGTACCGACAGGCGCCGCCCGTAGATCCGAGGTTCGGGAGAAGTATACCGTTTGCGGGTAATGCTAGGCAGGCGGAAAGTAGCTCAGGGGGCTTAAGGGACTTCGCGATAGGGAATGATAGAGAAACGAGAAATGGAGGAAACTTGAGGGAGGGAAGGTCTAGTACACCGAAGTCGAGGAGTTTGAGAAGTTATGATGAACAGAGTGAGAGGAGTGGGAGGAGTGGCAGTCCGTATACGCTGAGGATTGATTGATTGATTGAGGATACCGATATGGATGAGGAGATCGGGGCATTGGGTGTATAATCTTTGTTTCTGTTTTTGTCCCCATTCGTCGTTCTTGGCTGTTTATATTGACGGATGGATGGACAAATGGTGTTTATTTTGTTTCGTTTCTAGCGCTTGGTCATACCGTTTTGTTTTTTGAGTTCAAGTTGCATGGCTGGTTCTTTTTGCAGTTTTATTTACATACTTCATTGCTGTATGGGCATTCCTTTTCGGGGATTCGATTCATTTGTTTGTTTTTTGTTTTTTACTATCTATCTTAGTTACCAGCATATAATAATACCTGGGGAAAAGAAGAGAGAAAGGGAATGAAGGAGGAGGAGGGTTTCTAGATACGGATGGGAATACCTAAGTCATACAGATACAAATACAAAGCTTGAAGGTATACGGAACTAGAATCAGTACCTGGTACAGGCTTGAAACTGGCACGGCACATGATCGGGAAAAGTAATACTCAAGAGACGGGGAGGAGAAAGAAAGAATTGGTTGAATTGGCTTGGCTTGGCTTCACTTGGCTTAGATAATTATTGAATGGCTAGAAGTTGCATAGGTGATGAATGGATGGGATGAATCAATTCAAGAAGTTTGCAAGGTTTTACTTAGTGTAAATATTAATTACTTATTTTTCTGATTATGGTGTTTTTGTGCATTTTGGGTGAGAGACTTACTAAACATAGCAAAACTTTGAAAAGGTTTCAGTAATTCCTCCCGGTGAAGTGCATATGTAAATCTTTAAGCTTTTGTGATCCCCGGTGAGCTATTCACTTACTCGCTCTCTTTCTCTTGTAATATATAGTACCAACTACCCGGTGAGCTTGGCTAAACTTGCTGTGTGTGGGGTTTTGTTTTCGTTTCTTCTCTTCTCTTCTCCTGATGGATGGATGGATGCGCAAGTAGCTTCAATATGTATACATGCATTCATCTCCCGGTGACTTACTTACCTCTTTCTTCGTACTTCATTAACTCAAAGTCTCAACTCGTTTTAATAAATCAGATAGTTATTCAGATGAAAGCCATTTTTTTTTCTTTTTTGAGTATTGCAGAATTTGAATGAATGAATGTTCAAATCTCCATCCATCCATTCAACAATTCCATCAGCAATTACTTAAAAATGAAATTTCGAAACATTGAGATATGAATTTATAACTTTAGCCTGTGCTTCTTTCTGTCTTGATTTACTTTTCTATATGGTGTAAATGTAAACTGGATAGGAATTAGAACCAACTTCTATATACCTAACTACTGAGTATGCTGGTTCCGACTTTTTTTTTTGATCCCATCACATCACAATGAATTTACTACCAAAATTTATACATACTCACTTCTTCATCCATTTTACTTCACGATTCACATCTCAATTCAAATTCTATTTGTGCTCACATTCACAATCACTCATCCAACAAGTTTTCTGACATGAGAAAGACTTTTTATTTTGAATAGGTTCTTACAACTTTTCCATTTCCTTCCATATCACATTAAGAAGAGCCTATTTATTCATTTGCTAACTAACCCTTCCTCGTACTCTCCTCTCATCAAATTCCTCCATAAACGCCTTTTGTATATCGAATTTGTGTGAAAACCCCAAACTTATGGTATCATTAATCATCACTTCATCACATCCATGCACATCACATTTCCTGCCCCTTCCCTTAATCATAGAGATCCAAGTCTCCATCGCTATCCCTATCCCTATTTCTCTCCAACATCTCCCTCGCATCATAGTCATCAACCTCCATATCATCCGAACTGCTCTCCTCGCTCTCCCCCTGATGATTCGGCAACACTACGATTCGGCCCTCCTGCATGACCACTCTCGCCGTCTCACCATCCTTGATCGCCCCCCTCAATAACAGCACCGCCATACGATTCAACACCTCCTTCTCAATCAATCTCGCTAGAGGTCTTGCTCCATACGCTGGACTGTATCCAGCTGAGCCAAGGTAATCTCTCACACCCGGGCTGCAATCGATGCGAATATCGCGACCGTTGTTGGCAAGACGTTTCTGGATTTCTCCCAATCGGACGTCGACGATTTTGCGGATTTCCGTCTTGGTCAGACGGTTGAAGATGATGGTTGCGCTAATACGATTGAGGAATTCGGGGAGGAAGTAATCTTTGAGTGCTTGTTCGACCATCATTCTAGTAGTGGGGTCGATTTTGCCGTTAGGAGCGTTAGGTCGGTCAAGATATTCGGCACCGAGGTTAGAAGTCATGACGACGATACAGTTGCGAGCGTCGACAACACGTCCCTGACCATCGGTGATACGTCCGTCATCCATGAGCTGCAGGAGGACTGTGAGAACTTCCTTGGCCGACTTCTCGATTTCGTCGAAAAGTAGGATGGAGAAAGGTTTGCGGCGAAGAGCCTCTGTCAATTGTCCACCGGCATCGTGACCAACGTATCCTGGTGGTGCACCAATCATTCGACTGAGAGAATGTCGTTCTTGATATTCCGACATATCAAGTCGAATCATGGCCTTCTCATCATCGAACAAGAAGTCGGCAAGAGCCTTGGTAAGAAGTGTCTTACCCGTACCGGAAGGACCACAGAACAGGAAACTTGGCGGCGAGTTTGGATTTGAAAGTCCTGCTCGTTGAAGTCGAATGGCATCCGAGACAGCTTTGACGGCTTCCGATTGTCCAACCACGACCTTTGTAAGTACTTTCTCCATGTTCAACAACTTATCCTTTTCTGTTGCCTTTAGTCTGGTGACAGGAATACCAGTCCATCGAGCAACGATCTCGTTGATTTGTTCTGGACCAACAACATCAGTGATGAGGGATCCACCAGAGTCTGGATTGGATGAAGAGCTAAGAGCAGCATCGGCAGCCTTCTTTTCCTTTTCCAAGGTCTTGATGAATGCTTGTTGTTCTGGAATGGCGTAGTATTGGAGATCGGCAGCTTTGCTGGTATCGCCAAGACGAGTAGCCTCATCCATCTTGAATTTCAATTGGTCAAGTTTGACCTTGGCCTCTTGAATGTCTTTGCCTCTCTTTCGCTCGCTCTCGTATTTCTCACGAAGAGGTCTAAGTTCTTCCGCAACGTTGCTAGCGTCTTGTTTTGCTTGAGCGAGACGAGCTTTCGATGCTTCATCCTTTTCTCGTGATAAGGCATGAATTTCGATCTCGAGTTGTCGATGTCGTCGCTCGAGATGATCGATGATTTCCGGTTGCGATTCACGAGCGACTCGAACGGCAGCAGCAGCTTCATCAATGAGATCGACTGCGGAATCTGGAAGACGTCGTGATGTGAGGTATCGAGCGGCCAACCCAGCTGCAGCCACAAGAGCTCCATCGGCGATTGTGACTCCGTGATGAACTTCGTACTTTTCTTTCAATCCACGAAGAATGGAGATTGTGTCTGGAACCGATGGTTCTTTGACCAAAACTTGTTGGAAACGACGTTCGAATGCTGCATCCTTCTCGATGTATTTTCGGTATTCGTTGAGGGTAGTGGCACCAATACAGTGAAGTTGTCCCCGTGCCAACATAGGTTTGAGCATGTTAGCGGCGTCCATTCCACCTTCACCACTAGCACCAGCACCCATAAGAAGATGCATCTCGTCGACGAAAAGGACAATCATCTCTTTCGAATCTTCGATCTCCTTCAAAACACCCTTCATTCTCTCCTCGAACTCTCCTCTATATTTACTTCCTGCAATGATTGATCCAACATCCAAAGAGAGAAGTTTGCAAGCCGCAAGATTGTCGGGAACATCGGCATTGACAATTCGCTGAGCCAGACCTTCAACCACAGTGGTCTTTCCCACACCAGGCTCACCAATCAAAACAGGGTTGTTCTTCGTTCTTCTCGACAAAATCCGGACAACTCGTCGGATCTCTTCTTCTCGTCCAATCACAGGATCAATCTTGCCCTCCCTAGCCATAGCCGTCATATCTACCGTAAACTTCTTCAAATTCTCGTTGTCCTCCTCCGCATCCGCCGTCTTTGAGTCTACTCTCCTCGTTCCCCGGATTTGCTGAACCGCATCTTGCAATAGCTTCGGATTCGGCATATTAGCCTCCTTCAGGCAAGCCTGCACAGCCGGATCCTGCGTCACCCCAATGATCAAATGGTCGACAGCGATAAAGGAATCCTTCTGTGTCTTCTGCAACTCCTTTGCTGCGCGCAGGATCTTGTTGAAAGCAGGCGACACGGCAACTTGATCTGGTGGAGGATCTTGAGATGGTAATCTGACGACAGCGCGCTTGAGAGCGCGGTCGAGAGCTTGTGGGTCGCCATGTGCGCGTTCGACGACTTGTCGGAATAGAGACTGTGAGGCAGAGCCGTGCGATGCATTCATTGTTTGTTGTTGGTCTTTGGAAAGATCGGGGAGAGGGTCGAGGAGGGCGAGGGCGAGATGGAGGGGTAGAAGTTGCGAGGAGCCATGCTGTTCGGCGTTGAACATGGCATCCTCTATGGACTTCGTCGCCTTGGTCGTAAACGACATGTCAGAGGCAGACATGATTGCGGTATTGTATTCAGGTCGTATTTATTGAGTGTGTTATTGTTGGATTGTTAAATTATAGACAAAGGCTGCGGGGTATATTTCCGAATAATAGATTATGTGCTTTTTGATTATGTATTCACGAATGCTTGAATAGAATAGGATTGTTTCTTATGAAGAAAGAAAAGGAACAAAAGAATACCAACTCGAAGTTTTTATAACCAGACAGCCGCAGACCCATGAGGTGGCCTAGTAAATTCTTGAAGTGACTCGATTTCTCTATGGATATTCCAACATTCACTGGCACTGCCTGGCACATTCTAGAAGCTAGTGACGTCACACCCCACCAAAAAGTTGGCTCGGCCGCATTCACCACCAAGAAAAATTTATTATGGCCTGATTTATGGCCATCTATGCCTAAGGCATCGATAATCACACATCAGAAAAAAATATACGCTAGGACCCATTTGTGGTTTTGAAGTCATCGAAATGTTGAAGTAGTCGAAGCAAATTCGATCTCAACCACTCAATCCAATCCCCCCACCATAACAATGAGTGCCCGCTGCCTTTCCGACGCAGCTTGGAACTGTATAAGTGGCACCACTACTAAAGGTGCACGTTATGCATCAAGCGTAGCAGCTCGGAAACCTGGGCAACCAGTACACGGCGAGCAGATATATATTTACAATCATCTCCAGACAAATCGGGTCGTCTATTCTCTCAGCAAGGAACTCAATGTACTTCTCCTCCTTATTACAAGTCGCGGGTTGCATGAAGCGGATTTGGCACGACCAATTTACTAATGCTACTTAGAACAATGCCTCTATTGCCCAACTCACATTCACCGGCAAGAAATCCGTGCCCGCCGCGCTCCGCAAAGATCACTGGACCCCGCTCGCCACAATCACCTTCCCGCCCGGCACATCGGATGCCGGTCTCACGGCATACCAAAAGCTGCGCGAATACCGCAAGCTGCACGAATTATCGTGGGATCCCAATTCGGATGTATTTAAAGACAAGGAAAAGAAGCCCCTAAACACCAAAGAGCGATCGCGGAAATTGAATGATCAGAAAGCGAATACCGTGGCTGATGTGGCGGCCGTGTTGGAGCATATTCGAGAAGGGAATGAGTCGATTGGGTTGAAGGGCATTGGGGCCGAGAAAACGGTGGATATCAAGTGGAGGAATATGAATGATATAGAGTGGGCGGCGAAGTGGGGAGATGCGGTTAAGCATGGGGAGATGGAGTGGAGGACGAACAATCGGGAGCTTCCGCATGAACGACGCAACAGGATGATCGCGCTGAAACGGGAAAAGAAAGAGAGAAAGGAGAGATCGAAGGAGCGTTTGGCGTTGGCGGAGGATGCGGACAAAGACCACCCTGTCGAAGAGAAGTCGTTGGAGGAACAGATGACAGAGGAACCGATGTCGGCGAAGAAGTTGAAGAAGATGAGACATCTGGCGTTGATGGAGAGCATGAGGGGCAAACAGCAAACTTACGAGAGCAGGGGAAAATGGAAGTGGAGGGGGGAGGAAGCCACCGAGGAGCAGGCGGACGTCACAGAGAATTCCGGGGAAGTGGAGAGTACGTTGAAACATTAAGCGACCATCATCTCATATACAAAAGAATGAAGGCACAGACCAAGAGCGACCTTCCAGAGAACTAACATAAAGGAAAAGCTGTAGAGAGAGGCGAGGAGGCCGATGGGGCTAAGTGAGATGAAAATGAACCAATTCTATACATTGTGCATCTCATGCCAATATATTAGGTTTGTATGTATACTGTAACATCACACCACCAAGATACCATTCAAGACTGCATGTACAAGTCCTTCGTTGCCGCCTCGATTTTACAGGAGAATGAAAAGTTCATTTTAACTAAAGTGTAACTATAAAAAGCAATTCATCCGTCGAAGCGTCATTCCGTACAAGCAAATTCATAACCCTTTTCCTTTCCCAAATAGCAAGAACATAACCATGAAAGCCCGTTTTTAATCGTATACTTGTTCTCTTAGGCATAAGAATTCTCTAGACCTTGATTGCAAAACTCTTCAAGTATTCATAATCCTTGAGGTTCGCATTAACCGTATCACGAATGACCTTTTGTCCTTCCTCTCCATACTTCTCCTTCCACTCCGCATCTTCCTGTTCTACGGTTTTGGCCTTCTTTTTCTTAGACTTCTGAATTAGTACGTGTGCATGATCTAGAGGAGTGGGAAATCGTAACGGCAAACGAGACTCACATGCTCAGGATCTCGAGGCTTCAAGGAAGTGCTATTGATAGCATCATCATGGAAACCTCTCCACTTCTCAAAGGCATCTCTAGCTTTCTGGTGGGACTCTTCGGTATCCCAAATCAACATCTGTGGACTATACTCAATGCCGACCTCTTTGCAATACGCCATAATGATACCCTCGGGATTATCGAGCAAGTCGTCGGCATCGATAACCGTAATGCTGACCTCCCCATTCTTCAACTCTCCAGGATTGCCGGCGATAGCTGGTCCGACCTGATTTTCAGCTCGAAGGAAATCGAAGACTCGACGGAGCTCATCATACCCCGCTTCTTCAGGCATGAAGTTGTAAAAACCAGTGATGGAATCGAGAGGAGGAATGGTGCAGCGGTAGTAGGAAGGAATGCTATTGCGGGGATGGCGAATGAGAAATGTGAAGTGAAATTGCTTCAAGATTTCAGCAGGGACAACGGTTGGATTGCCAGGTTCGGCCTCGGTGTCGTATGGATATGGAGCTTTGCTGCCGTTGACATGGCCGTTGGTGTGCCCGTTGTGCCCGTTGGCGATACCATTGGTCTGACCATTAGACACCCCATTTGTAGCTCCATTTGTTTCGCCATTGGTTCCCACACCTTTCTTAACAGTTGGAGTCTTCCCTCCGAGAGAAGGAGCAATCGATGCTGCCTTTCCTTGAGGAGGGACAAGATAATGAGTTATGTCTTTAATAAAAAGACGTTTTCCCTGCTTCACATAAGTTGCTGAACTATAGAATAGATATTTTTGCGAGGAATCGAATCCCATAAATAGATATGTCGTTTAGGGTTAAGCGTTTGAGGATGGAACGCAAATTTGATACTATTCATCATTGATTTGGAAAAGTTGGGGTGGCAGCATGCGTAATAGGAGTGTGATGATCAAGGGGGTCGCTTCGTATCATATAGAGGTCTTTGGGTCTGTGGATTTAGACACTCGTCTTGTCATCCATAAACAGCTTCCCGAGTCTTGGATGGGCAAAATAACAAGTAGACTTCAATGGGAAACTGGTGAACTAGGAAAAGCAGATCCAAATCTAACCTCTTTGCCTTCCCTGTCAATCCTTTCGAAGATGTTCTTGAATGTACTGTGGGAAAAACCACTTTGCTGACGAGCAGCTTCATCATTCTCATATCTGGAACTAAGTCTTTCAGGGCCAAAGTAAAATGCATCCCCAAATGGCTCGTGGACGCAAGAAAGAATATCATCGCGAGTCATAAAGACCTATATTATTGTTAATGATAATTGATGATATGCCCAATTGAAGTATTGGAGCTTACTCTTTCGAATGCTGTAGAGCATGCCCTTGGATGGGTGCAACAAAAGATTGGTTTCATGGAAGCCATCTTTGATTTTGTATGGAGTATCGATGGATTAATCAATCAATTGATGATTGGTAGGTAGGTAGGTAGGTAGGTAGGTAGGTAGGTAGGTAGGGTAATATTTCCTTAAAGTATTGAATTTAACTCGAGATGGCAGACTATAGACAAAGCAATCTATTTTTCAAGTAAAAGCTTTGAGGTCTGTCTGATAAGTACCTCTCTCTTTATTGCTCGTTTCCAGAACAAAATAAAGGTAGGTACAATCTTGAGGAATTCAAATTCAACAATTGAGAGAAAAGATGTAGAACTAGAATATAAAAGAGTTTAGAAAAGGAAAATTGTTGAAAGGTTTAAATACCTACTACTTAATGTCTTAAATCATCTACCCGTAATACCTACCGACCTACCTTGATAGTAGCAGGAGGTACCTTACTTACAGTAAGAGAAGTAAGAGCTAAAGGTTTACGGGTCGTACTTAACTTTAAGTGGTACTCCCTCAATGGTTACTTAACATGAATTGAATTTCCCCTAGTAAATGGTATTGAATAGTGTAATGATCTCTTGTAATGGATTCAAATTGTGGAAATCTTGACAGAAGACCAGGTATTTAGGAACGAATAATATCAAGTATAATTCCCACACATGGTAATCAATACTGAATGAGAAGCTGGTGAAGTTAAATGATAGGTTCAAAGTTGTTTTAAATGTTGTCGGAGACTTATTTCCCCATTAACTAGGTAATGAAATGTGATTCTGTATGGGTAAAGTAGCAGGTTTGGAAGTACCTATTTCTAACTTTATTAGTTACGTATCCGCATCCATATTCATATCCATATCAAGTAGATATTCTGTATAACGACGTCAGTTATGGGTGGCTGTTTTATTGTACCATACATAAATTTTGTTCCGAGGTTATAATTGCCCCTCCTTTTAAAAAAAAAGAGGGAAAAAAATAATGGAAATTGCCCCTCCATCTTAATAATAAGCGACCGAGATTATTGCGGGCAAGAAAGATTATTGAAGGGAAGGGAAGAAATTTCAGAAGAATTGTTGGAAATGTGGAACATTAGGTTGGCTTTTCCTTTTTTTTTTCTTTTTTTTTTGGACTTGTGGCTTGATTTTCGTGGGGGTTTTGTATACCTAGTACTAGGTAGTTGGATACATGTTAGTTCTAGAAGTTGAATAATGATGGGCAGGTGGTTATATATTTATTTTTTTAGGTGGATGAGGGGTGATCACCACATTTCCCCCTGTCGTTGTTCATAGTCCACAAGAAGCACAGCTTCAATGTTGTATAAATAGATACTACTTTTTAGTTGACGTAGGTTCATGGAATGGAAAGCTACTTAAATCTACTTTCGGAATCCCGATGAATTAGAATTTGAAGGTATAAAATTTGCGCCATTTTCACTTGCAGGATTGTAGGCAACCATTCGTCACTCATGTCTCATGACAGTTAGATACTATGTATTGAACTGAAGTTTGAACGCACTCTCAAGTAAGTCTTAGTAACGTAGTAATAAATAGTAATTACTTGCCTACTTTGGTAGTTGTGTGCATCCGATATTCGCTCTCACATTGCGAGTTTGGTTAAGAGATCCAAGGATGATGAATACTACAGTAGGTATGATATAAGTTAACTCAATTGATATACCAGACCAGTGACAAAAGTAAAGCTCTTTTTTTTCTTTTTTTTTGGATCTTGAGATGAGATGGGAACTACTAGTACCCAGTACTTTCAAGTTAGTTTGTATAAACTTCAAAATGCTATTATTAACCTTGAAACATTTTATATGAAGAGACTCAAGATAAAAGATTCTCGGTCCTCGGTCCTCTTAACCAAAACCTTAGTCTCCAATAATTTAGTATAAGTACCACTCTAGAGCTGTACCTAGCTAGTATTAACGGGTAAAAGCGCAATAAAATACGCGTTATCGATTGCTTACATAGCCATACATAACCGAGACATCTTATCGCTTGAAGTGGCTTGGCATCTATTCGATCCATTTTTCTAGAAAGTAATTTTTAATGTCGATCAAAAGATTCTTTCAAAAATTTGAACCTATGAGCGTATAAGAATTTGTTGATTTGAATAGATGGAAGAACTTTAGAAGGGAGATTTGGAGACTGGAGACTTTGAAAGGTGAGAAAAAGGTTCGATAAAAGACATCCATCTTTTTTTTTCTTTTTTCTTTCTCTTACCAGGTACTGCGCTGCGTATAACTTCTACCTACTAGTATACTTACTTTAGTATTCTACTCGTACTTTACTTTGAAAGATGAGAAATCATCCTTGTTTCTAAGTAAATTTGTCTCCATCTTTCAAATGTTGTCTTTGTCTTCTTCTTCTTCTTCTTATCCTTCTTCTCCATCTCTTATTTCCGGTGAAATAATGATAACAATGGATTAAAAAGATCAATTTTTCTTTTCTATTTTCCTTTTTTTTTCATCTTCAAAATATTTTTAAATGTTAAATCCAAACCTTAAGTCCGATGAACTTGAGGAGTCAACATCAAGAATCAAAACAAGAGGAGTTCTGAATACTTAACTTTAGAAGCAATTATTCAATACCGCATTTAAAGTAAACTCCACTCGAATTCAAATATACAAATCGCAATTGATTCATCTTTTATCCAGAAAAGCAATTTAGGGATGCAAAGAAGTCTTTTTTAATTCCCTTTTGTAATAACCGAAAATGTCTGGAACCTCATTTGATCAACAACCTAGCCAAGGTCAAAAAATTCAAGATGCGCAACCTAGTCCAAATCAATCATCTCCTGATCTCGACGGTGAAGCATGGAACGATGCTTCTGCGCAACCACGTCCTGCGCCTTTGCAGAAGCGAAGAAGAGTAACGAGGGCTTGCGATGAGGTAAGTTGTTCGCAATGAATGGTTTTGCACGATGTAGTTCGAGCAGGTGCAGTGACTGTGGACTCATAAGCAGTTGGCAAATGAGTGACTGACATCCAAAAGTGTAGAAGAAAAAAGATAAAATGTGATGGGAAGGCTCCTTGTACTCATTGTACTGTGTATTCTTATGGTATGAGGCTGAGCGAATTGTCGAATTTGAATAAGAATGTTGACCACAAGGAATATAGATTGTACATATGATCAACCATCAAATAGGAGACGGAACCCTGCCCCTCAATACATTGAAGCCTTAGAGGCGCGCCTGCAACGAGCGGAAAGCCTACTTCGAACCTTCCTTCCCCAACTCGATACCAACGACCCAGGAGTAGATGCTGCAACACTATTGCAGCAACGCCAAGTGGAGATCAAAGATGCGCCGCTCACCCCCTTGACCACCGCGACGCATACGATGCCGAATACCACTCCCCAACCCCAACCCCAGCCTTCCGAACAAGACGCGCAGTTACGATCAATGATAGAATCCACAGGACAACTCGATTTAGATGAGCGTGGGAACTGGGATTTTCATGGCGGATCTTCCGGGATTGTCTTCGTAAGGCGAATGCGCGAACAATTTGGTAGCTTACTAGGTGGCCCCGTGCTCTCAAGACCTCCTCGAGCGCCGATGACTGCCATGCTCGAATCCCCGAGGTCGTCAGCAGAATCCCCTTTCGATTCGAATTTGCCAAATATAATGGACCTACCAACGAGAGAAATGGCAAAGAGTTTATGTGATGATTGTTTATCATGCGCTTGTTGTCTTCTACGCTTTGTACATCTGCCAACTTTTTATAAAATGTTGGATCGGATATATGATATCCCTCCAGAAAGCTTCGGTGATGAAGAGAATAAATTCTTGCCGTTGCTATATATGACATTGGCACTAGGCTGCATGTTCGCATCGGATTCCCCAAACTACGTTTATAATGAACCTGAGCAGAAAAAGTATCAAAGCAACATGGACAAAGGGTAAGCGTATCTACACTTGATATACAAATGATGGCCCCCATTCACGTGAAATCGCCTTCACACTATTCAACTGCTAACAGATTTCGTAGATTCAAGTATTATAAGGCTGCCCGACAGATGATGGACGTGACTGATTGTCGCGATATTACTTCTCTGCAAGCTGTCATATTCATGATCTTGTTTCTCCAAGCATCGGCAAATTTGAGCACATGCTATTCATACATAGGTATCGCTTTAAGATCTGCTCTACGTATGGGATTGCATCGAAATCTCAATGGAGGCTTCAATCCCATCGAGCGAGAAACTAGAAAACGATTATTTTGGATTATACGAAAGTTAGACACATATGTCTCGGCCATGCTGGGGTTTCCTATGATGCTGAGTCCGGACGATATTGACCAGGAACTGCCGATTGAGGTGGATGATGAGTACATTACTAAAGATGCAGTTTTTCCTATGCCAGAAGGAAGACTGTCGTTATATGTGGCATCAAATGCGCATACGAGGCTCATAGCCATTCTAGCAAAGGTCGTCAAACATATTTATCCACTAAAAGGTTTAGAGCAATCCGTGTCAGGAAATAATAAAGCTTCGTATACAATTAGCAATACTCAGATTCGAGATATTGAAAAAGATCTGGCAGATTGGCTAGATAAATTACCAATGGAATTACGTCCAGGTGGGGAAGGACCGGTGGAGTTACTTCGGTAAGATTTCAATTTATTACCATCACCATCTCAATTACTTCCTTCAGACGAAGCACTTAGAGAAAGTTTAGAATTTGTTGTTACTTCCGGCGCTGACCATTGTTTACAGCATCCAACAGCTTCTGAGACTTTCTTACGCACATGTACAGATGATGCTATATCGACCTTTCTTACATTACGCGTCTGAAAAGACATGTGCTTCTAAGACTGTCGATGAACGCTCCTACGCTTGCGCAGCTGCTTGCGTTAGTGTGTCTCGTAACATTGTACATATCACTTCCGAGATGAAGAGACGAGGCCTATTAACTGGAGCATATTGGTTCACTATGTACACCACATTCTTCTCTATCATCTCCTTGGTGTACTATGTTCTTGAAAACCCAGACAAGGATGGATCTGCGGATATTTTGGCTGATGCCAATGATGGGAAGGATGCTCTGAACGGACTTGCGCAAAGAAGCATGGCCGCTGATAGATGTTCAGTAGCATTAAAAGTAAGTTCTACCGTAACAGATCATGCTGCGAATGTTAACCTACCCAGGGACTCTTTGAAAAACTACCTACCAATCTCAGAAACCGCCCAACATCTGCGCCTGCGAAGAAAAAGCGAACTGCGCAAACGATCGCTCCTAATACGAAACACAGCGCTCCCGATTCGCACCGACCCCATTCAAGTCATATAGCTCAAGTGCCCAGAGCCACAACATTTCCAATAATGCCTACACCAATTCAAACAAACGGACTTCCTATGCAAGGTCCAAGTGCTCGATTCCAGGTGAACACATCTTCTAACCCGAATTTGAGGCAAAGTTGCCAAGAACTTGTATCACCGACCGAACTATCTGCTACCGCTACACCAGAGAGTTCCACCCCCAGCAACTTACAGCAGAATCAGAAATTCGGCATGCAATCTCATTTCGATGCCAATAACAGCATACCATACCTTAATGCAATGATGTTTCCATCCACAGATCCCTTTGCTTATCCAAATCAGCCTCTGATGGAATTCGACGCTCAGAAGCAAGAATCCCAGGATACCTCATCAAGCACAACTCAACCTTCGGCTATGTATATGTCCAACGGGCCTGGAATCTATGATGATCTCGAGGGCCAGTTATTTGGCCCACTGCCACCATATTTGATGCAAGGAGAACCCACTTACGGTATGCCAACTACACAAGTTAATAGTAATTTGATGTCAGGCTTTCCTCGACAGGAGATGGTGTATCATGGTTTGCCGCCAAATAATAGCATAAACGGTATGTTTTCAAACGACGGGGAGGATTGGAATAATATGTCGTACCGGCAGTAGAGAGCTCTGCCATTGGCAATTTTAATGCTGACCATCAATTTATGATGCACACCTGAATATATAAATGATGTATGTATACCTGGTTAATATGGGGGAGTTATTATGATGAAATACAATGAATGCATTTATGGATAGATGGCTATATCTAGGTAACTCACAAATAAAGAAAGAAAGAAAATTTTACCATATTAGAATACCTAAACTGTGAATTATGATCTGCACTAAACCATATATGGACTACCACAATTCTTTTCTGGACAAGACACTCGGGCCTATTAGCGGTGTTAGCCCTTCAAAATGCTGGTAATTTATTAGCTATGTGCCTAGGTTATCTTACTTAGGGTATTATCATAAGCTTTGTTGTATTTAGCCTTATCCTATTTAAAATTGTTCCAGAACCCCTCTTGTACCATCCTTCCTTCTTCAAATAATTTGTTCAGTTAAAGTCAAGATGGCTTCATCAAGAGAAACTCCTACTTCTCCTACGAGTCGCAAGAAACCTCTCACTGTGGCTGGCAAGTTTTACTAAAGCTAAATATATCTACAAAATGGCTACTAATCTTACTTCAACAGAACCACCAAAGTTTGACCTCGAGACATATATTCAAAACTACAATGGTGAGTAGTTAGCTTCTTTTACTCTTTTGCATGTAACTTGGCTTATGATTGACTTGTTTTTTCCAAATTAGGCCGAACTAGAATGGAACGTTTATTGATGATAGGATCATGTTCATCATTTATCGGAGTTGAAGCCTTGAAGCTAGCGATCGCCGAAGCCAAAGCTGGAAAGGATATTAGATGTTACCTGGAAGCCCAGTCACTTTTGAAGATGTTCGCGCCCAATGAATTAGAGGCCACGAGAGATGATGAATGGGTTAATAAGAGGCAAAAGATGAACTTAGCAGAGACGCATAGACTGGAAAGTCAGTTGAAAGAATACAAGAACAACCTCATCAAAGAGAGTATACGTGTAGGTCATTCTTGCACATGCGGCAGACACTGCAGGAAGGTGGAACTTGGCTAATGTTTGTACAGATGGGGAATGAAGATCTAGGCAATCATTATCTAGCAATCGGCGAGCTAAGCAAAGCCTACGAGGCATACGGACGAATGAGACAAGATATCGGCATACCAAGACATATCGTTGATATCAGCAAACACCTTATCGAGGTCGCCATCGAACAAAAAAGCTACGTAGCCGTTACATCGAACATAGCGAAGATGAGAGGTACTAGCGTTAGTCCCGAGGAAAATAAAGCTATCCTCCCATATATCAGCTCTGCTGAAGGCCTTGCTCAGTTGGATGCAGGAGAATTTGGACTTGCGGCACTTACCTTTTTGACTACTCCAGCAGGCATGGGTAGTAGCTGCAACACCATCATTAGTCCCAATGACTTAGCAGTCTATGGAGGACTATGCGCTCTCGCCACTATGGAACGCGCCCAAATGCAATCCCTGGTTCTCGAAAATTCCAACTTCCGCACATATCTCGAGTTGGAGCCACACATTCGTCGCGCCATTTCGTTCTTCGTTAACGGCCGATATTCTGCATGCTTGAATATTCTGGAGTCTTATAGGCCAGATTATCTTCTAGATATTCATCTCTCGAGACACGTTGAAGATATCTACTACCGCATTCGATCAAAGAGTATCGTACAGTATTTCATTCCATTTTCGTGCGTAACGATCGAAAGCCTAAATCAGCAATTCTCTCCACAGGGAAGGTCTGTTGAGAAGGAACTTGTCAAGATGATCCAGCAGGGCGAGTTGGATGCAAGAATTGACGCTGTCAACAAGGTATATTTCCAATCTGGCATTTTATCAACTTTGTGTGGTGGACGGTATACTAACTGAAACCGAATAGCTCCTCGTCTCCCCACCCAAAGACACGCGTGTTGCATTACAACAAGAAGCATTAAAGACGGCCAAACAATTTGAGAAAGAAGCACGACAGAGACTCTTACAGATGAATATAATTGCGGCAGATCTGGAGGTTAGAGGTGTGAGAGGAACAGATAGGAGAGGAGGCGGGTTTCTTCCTATGGGCGGGGGTGTTGGAGATTTGTTTGGCCAGGGCGGCGAGCGGGTTTAGAGGGGTTATGGCGGCAAATAGGATTGATTAAAGGGAAATGATGTATGTGCATGGCGCGGCGTACGAAAAACGGGTGTGAAGTGATGGACGAACGATATGATACGAATGATATGAGGCGAACATGGCGTCAATGAAATGGTTAGATGAGAATCATGAAGCGAGTTGAAGAAGCTATGTGCTATGATTCTCATGAGAGTTTAGTGGTCTGGATTGGGAAGAATTAGAGATACATATTGGTATTGGTGCTAATGGTCTGTTTTTTTCTTCATATCCTCTCGCACAGAGTGAGATGGAGAATGGAGGGTGGTTATTAGGTGGGTTAGATATTCAATAAAACTAGGAGATTTCCTGAGATGCAAATATTCCTGTGTTGTGCTGATTAACTTTATGATGTGCCTTTCTACGCTACAAAGATTATACCCCCTTGCTCCCATATGCTCCATTGCAATGCCAAATCCAACACTAAACGTCCATGTCTCCACCCCCCACCTCTCCGCCCTTCGGTTGGGTAACCAGAAGGTTTACATAAAATCTATTTTACGCAGAAAAAGGATCGTCCATCCATTATACAATTTCCCAACCCTCAATCATCCTCATCCCACACTTCCTCCAAATCAACATGCACTCTCAATTCCTTCTCGCCCATAACACGCCATATATCCCTCAACTCTTGTTCTATTTCCTCATCCCTCTCATATTCCTCATCTGCATCTGCATTTTTCCCTTCCCTTAAAACTCCACAGACAATCTCAAAGCCCCAGACAAACATCTCTTTACACCATGGAGTTTTCGTTAACGCCTGTTTCCAGATTTCGAGGAATGCTTTTGTGCGTAGCGTAGGGTTTTCTGAGGAGGATTTGGATGTGGTGATTAGGGATTTGGAGGGGCGGGTTGATTTGGGTTTTGAGGTGGATGTTTTTGAGAGGGACGTTGGGGATAGAGCGAGGAATTCCGGGTGCGCGAGGTGGAATAGGAGATAGAGTTTCCAG
>JWJA01004565.1:0-16909 GCA_000812885.1 Lanzia echinophila
TATCTTATATTATTTATTAATATAAATAATACTTTAAGAATCCTTTATTATTTAAAGGTAAAAAGATTATTTATATTAATGAATCGTTTTTATTTTTAACTTTAAATTTTAATTAATAAAATATCTTTAAAGGAAAATATTATATATATTTAATATTTCATATTATTAATTAATATAAATAATCCTTTAAGAATTCTTTATCATTTGAAATTAAAGGGATTATTTATATTAATGAGGTTTCTTTATTTTCAATTTTAAGTTTTAATTAATATAATATTTTAAATTATTTTATAATATTTTTAAATGAAAATATTATATATATTAAATATTTTATATTACTTATTAATATAAATAATCTTTTAAGAGTATTTTATTTTTTGAAATTAAAAAGATTATTTATTTTAATAGACCCTTTTTATTTTTAACTTTAAATTTTAATTAATATACTATTACAAGTTATTTTATACTATTTTTAAATGGAAATATCTTATATTTTAAGATATTATGAATTCATATAAGTAGTCTTTTAAAAATATTTTATTATTTAAAATTTAAAAGGCTATTTATATTAATGCCTTTTTTTACTTTTAACTTTAATATCTAAGTATATGCTAACTACAGACTATTAGCAACATAGTACCGAACTCCCAGTGACTCTCTCATCTCATCAGACTCTCATCGCTTCTTGAAGCAACTCTTCTCCTACCTATCTCCACTGGCAAGCGGCCTTTCCTTTACTATTACTTCTCACTACCAGTGGCAAAACCTATTCTTAGTGATTCATTTCATTACTTGTTTCCCAATGCCCCGCTCCTATTCCTCCTCCTAATGAGAGACAACGAATTGAGTTCATTTATCTATGTATTAAACCTCATTTTCTTTGTCCCCCAACCTTCCGCTCATTTATGCTCCCATTCTTCAAATCAAGCAAACCTCTCATCAATCTATACAAATTTACCGCGTCTTTCTTTCTCTTATCTCGTAACATGATTGCTTACTTATTGTCACAAACACAACGACTGCAGGGATTTAGAAAATACCCCATCCTACCCCATCACACTTACCCACCTTCATCATCTTCCTCTCTGAACCGTGCCTACAACAGGATGACAATGACTTCGTAGAGCGATCTGGTACTGACGTCGTTGCACTACTGATGACTCTACAGAAATCCCGAATCTTGGAGTAGTTGAGATCAGTCTTATTAACCTACGAGAAGACCGTATATGTGCTCCCATAACATGACATCCCATAGATGATCGGATTATTCACCGTGGGCTGATAATGACTTTTGGGATCTTGACTCAAATGGGATGAAGAACTACCTAAACCAAAACCGAAAAGGTGTACTGACTCTGCAGCTGAGATGGGATGGAATGAATCAATTGGGGAAGGTAGAGTCAGCTGATGAACCTTGCCGGTGTTTTTGAGGTCTATTATTTCCCACGTACGAAGCTTCCGACTCCAGAGATATTCGTGCAGAAAACTTGCGCTTGCCCCCGCACCAATTCAAGTCAAAGCTGGAGATATAATAGCCTAACCTTCTGTTGGGCCAGAGCCTGCCATGCCTTGTAGAAAAAACCTTAGGGAAGACCATGCTGCGGCTCCTCTCAAAAGATGCTCCGCAAGGTGGCACACTCCTCTGCATTCTAAGAAAGAGAAGTAACTACTTGGAGGTTGGCATACGCAAACTCAAACACGTCGTAGATCGCGAATTTCATCCGCGGAGGAATCGAAATCTAGAACTCAGACACGCAGTACAAGAAGCGCGTAGCGCTTCATAAGTCATACCACCTCTCTCACATCCTTTGGAGTGGGCATTGGGAAGTAATATTTGTGGCTATAATAGAATTACTTTTGGTGAGCTTTTTTAATGCTCGGTTACCCCCTTTCTTCTATCGACTTCATCACCTCCGGGTGACTATCATTTTTATTATTATCACTCCCTAATAACCTTCAGCTTTACGACCGCAAAGTTCTCCTCCTAACGATTTCGAAACTAGAGATTTAAAGCTTTAGGTTAGAAGATTTCAAAATGAAGTTACGAGGCTCATCACTCGGTTAGATAAGAGAGACGAAAGAATAATCGACTTGGAAGAAGGTCTCAGTGATTTTTATACTAAAAACAGCCTAGAGACTGCAATATTCACACCCATCCAGTCCGTACACGATCCAGAAGAATAATGAACTAGCTAGCCATCTCGATTACAAATAGTCCATCGACAGGCTGCAGTCTCTCGGTCCAAGATATCAAATCGTGCGTCTTAATTTATCTAATTTGGGCTAGTGAACAGCCCGTCTAAACTGCAGCCTAAACTATTAGTCTGTGGAATATTGGAAACACCAGAAGGGGACTGGAAAGAAGAGAGCGGCGAGTAGGTCGATGCGACGATGAGATTATGCGGCTACATCACCTGGTGACCTCCAACTGATCTTGTTCCTTGCTAGAGTTGGAAAACTCCTCTCCTATCCTATCCCATCGTATCCTATCCTAAGGATTAGGACATGATAGGATGGGAGTTTTCCAATGCTATTCAGAATCCTTAACCCCACCGCTCTAGCACTTAGCATGTCTCGGTGATCCCCCAACTATCTCCCCCTTCCTCGGGTTTGACCTCCTTTCCGATTGCGATACTTATTCGGTCGAACGAGATGAGGCAACAGACGAAGAGAAACTCAGGAGGCTTTAAATCTCAGAATGTACAATTACTGCCGGTATGCATGTGCGAAATAGCAAAAGAAAAGCCTGCTGGTGACGGTCCGTGTAGAGTGATGAAGGGATTTACTTCGACGATAGTCTATGAGGTGTAGCAAAAGAAAGATGTGGACCTTGGTGATAGCCAATTGCTCCCAACCCCCAAAAATCACTGTATTCTTATCGTTGATGGAGGTGGAGTAAGGAAATAATACGTAGCGGTCTTGCTATGGCTACCACCAAAATAATCGAAACAATGATCGTAGAAAATCGGCGCTCAGCGAGAGACTACGCCTCCAATATGGTTAGAAGTCGGTAATTGCTTTGGCCACCTCTGTCGATGAGCACTTACATGCGACTGTTGGTGTCTACGTTCATCATCTTGATTAAGTCGTTGGTGAACTCAATGCCATGTGCAAATTCAAGCCCCACCCTCGCGGATCTCCTCTCCCCTTCGTACACTGTGCGCCTATACTGAACCTCGAAGGTACCAATTCGAAAATGGAAACCTGCCCTTAACAATGCCGACACGATGATCCGAGTAATGTCTAATCACAATTTACCACCACTCCGCCACAAGAAGAATGCCGCCACGCCTCCGCCGAGTTGAGCCCGGGGATGCCGCTAATTTAACCGACATATAATTTTCGCCTTTCCCAATAGTAAGAGGGAGAGGGAGAGGGAGAGGGAGATGGAGCTTAGATCGATGGTTTGGAAAGACGATTTTAATGATGTTTGTTAATTTGGAAAGAAAACAGAATATAATAAGAGCTGCCCCAATGTCGGGCACGATATATACGGTGAATCGGATGTGAAGATGCATGGACTTAAATGTGGAAATAGAACATTTAGATATTTCCTCATTACAGACCGTACGTAGCTATTCATCTAATCTCTCTAAAAATCTGCACTCACAATGTCTCTTCCATTCACCGTGCCAGTCTTTTCCCGGCTCCATGCAGCGAAAACCGCTTTCCAACCACCAGTGGTAAGCCTGTGATTATTCGGTCCTTATTCTTAAGCTTATCCTCGAGAAATCAACGACATCGTGGCCTTCGACCATCAAGACCTTAGATCCTGTTATACACACGATGACATATCACGTAGTTGGAAGGCATAGACATAGATTCTAGGAGTATATCGGGGCTCTTCGTCAAACAATTCAACCATCTCAAGCGCACCCAGTTGACATGTTCTCTAATACCCCAGTTCGCCATAAAGGCTTTGTGCTCATTGTCTTGGGATAACCTTTGGATCTTTAGTCAACTATCTACTGAAACACTGGCAAGATATCACACGATTTATCCAGCCCTCGCAGGCACTCAGGGGTCGCCGCATCATCGATTCCCCTAGAAAGGGACTTTTCTCTTCTATCTCTTCGCTTCCTTCTCATGTGTATTCATCTTATGCAATAAAGTATTAATCCTTCATGCCAAGTCTATTAAATGCATTACTTCATCCTATACTTCCTCCATACCCCAGAGGGACACACTCAGTGCTCCTGCATATTACTACCATAATTCCCAAACACCCCTAAACAGCCCAAATCGAAAGCCTAAATCCCGATTCCTTCAGGCTACTGCCCAATTTTCAGACGTGCAACAAAAACTAGAGCCTCGGTAAAGGAATTCACTTGAAATATGCCTTCCTTTCGAAGTCCCGGTACTCGCTTCTATTCACTTCACTTTCAACTTCTAGTCATCAACTCTTCACTCTTATTTACTTCACTCTAGTCAATACCATTCACATCATCAACTACCTAATCGCAATAGCGCCAAATCCCATCTACTGCATATCTCCAAAAAATTTCTCTTGGTAAAAGTATTCAGTTTGTTTACTTTTTTCCTGAAATGGCATCTACCGAGGTACAACTATATTCACTTCTCTTGACTTCACTCTGCTACTTCAGTACACTAAAACTGCCGATCACCCAAAGTCATACATCCTTGAATTACCAACAGACACGAACTGGAATGAGTTGGCATGAAATAAATGAGAACTGGTGAGGAGTACAAGGGAGGTTTGGATTATCATGGATTTGTAGTGTAGACCAAGAAGGATTATCGTGATTTGCATAAATACACTTCGAAATGCAATGTCTTTCTCGGGATGGGTTGATATCCTAGGCAGGCAATCATAGCACGAAAGAGCTTGATTTGTGATGCGGTGTTAATGTTATCTGCGTTTTGTATGATGCTAAGGCGCTCTAGGTATTTAAGCAGGCGAAGTCATTCAATCGGCCTCTACTCAGAAACGACAGTCAATCTTAATTAAGAGTGAATATCAGGAACGTCCATCAGTAGATGCACATTCACTCCTCATGTCCTCTCTTGTTGTAGCAAACTGCAATTCGCTCCGTTCGCCCGAGCCAATCCTTCGTGTATCTCACGGCAATTCACCATGGCCATGAGAATCATTGTTTCTTCGCAATAGCCAAGTGCATATCTAGTCATTTGTCTCCCTCTTAGAAATCCTAAACTATTCCAAACAGAAATATTCGAAGGAAACCATAGAGCCGTATTAACACGACAGAGCATAGAGAAGCATACATGTCAGCATAACTAGAAGTAATGATGAGTTCAAGGTCGCAATAGGATAAGATGAAAATGCAAAAACGACAGCGAGAATCAGAATTGGGATAATAAGGTTTAGAGATCAGAGGTAGAAATGGAATGATAGATTAAGATCATAATATCACTAGAATATATGAGTATATATGAGACGAGAATTTGAATTGTGCAAGTGGTGCCCCTATTCTGTCCGGACTTCAATTTTCTGTACCAGAGTAATGTCTCTTGAGGATTGCAATCACCGACTATGGGATCTCATAGTGCGATGAGGATTTATAGAAGCAATGCATCGCTGGTCACTCAACTTCGTAAAACAAAAATTACCCACAAAGTGTCGACTATCAAGTCCAACTAGAAAATCAAATGTACCAACGCACAATTACCACTGCCCAATTATGACCATTAACCTAACCTTTCATCGGATATTAACAACGCTGTCATCTCAAACTTCCTCAAGGTACCGCCTCGGACAACTGGCAGGTACGATGTAATCCGAACGTTCAGATATTCGATGCGATCAAATGTTTCCAACCAGATACCCCTGTATCTGATCTCAGCATCAGTCCACCTTCACTAATATTTTGCATTTCAAGTTCTCTAAAAGACCGACCGCCTCTTTCAAAAAGACGCGCTCACCAACAATTCCCTGTACCCCGATATCACCAGACCATAAACCCCCACACTAACATCCGTCTTACCTCACTCGTACATCCAACTAGGTATACCCGCAATCCACGACCGCGTTAACAGACCTTGCGCCTTACAGATTTCCTCTGTGATCACTCGCCTGCTTCGAATTGCCTTGCTGCAAGTTCAAGGTTCGAGCTAGTTTACGTAGATGGTATTCCAGAGTATTATGTATCTGCTCATCCATACTGTATTCATTCGAGATGCTTGTGCATTCAAGACTCCGATTCTCCGATTCGGATACAAAAGTACCGGTATATGATGTTGATCTTTCGATATTCTAACTGCTATGTTTGCGCCAATTTTGCTAGTGATTACGAAAAATGTGATGTGATGACGAAGAGAAGTTTGTCTAGTACCCCGCCAATCTACGTGGTCTAATGTGGGATCCCCACCCCCGCCTTCCTTCAACTTAGTGCGCATAGTGCTAGTCTCGTTTCCACATGGAAATTAGGAAATTTGGATTTAGAATGTTCTGGATTGTGGTATCATAATTGAGTGAGTCATGTTTTAAAAATTGTATAATTTGTTTAATAAATTGCAAAAAAACTTTGTTTTGTTTGACTTTTGGACGATTGTTCTCGGAGCTTTAAAGTTCTCACCATCGTTTGAAATGATTATAGCTTGAACGCAAACAAGGGAAGGCAAAAAGTCGTCGGATTATTTGATTGTGTCTTTTTTGATACCCTCAATAATGTATATGTATCCTAGAATCGTCATTCTAGAGCACGACTCCACCCCCTAGCAGGAACAGACACACTTGACAGCATTGCCTTCATTTAGAGTATATACGATGAGGTATCAACCCGAGGATATCAGGAAGACAATATTGCGGCATAGTCTAGGGAAGTGGGAAGATAGAAAATGAACTTCATAAGGACATGGCACATTGGGCTTACAAGTTCAAGAAATACACTACGTAATTATTTCACAAACAACAAATAAGTTAACCTTGTAGTGGTAGAATTGCTAGGGGAAGTGCAAATATGAGATATAGACATACAACAATACATGGACAGCAGCATATATGAAACATATAGAAAGTGATACTGTATGATTGAAGAACCAAGAAATACAGCTGGTGAGGAGCGCATATCTCCTCGTCCAGAGCATAGGAAGTGTAGGAATTAACAATGGACGAGTTAAACATCACGAGCAAGAGATATGAAACAAAATGTCCCGCGCCAGCAAGTAGCAGATAATGATAGATGACAAGAGTGCCTCCAAGACCCATTCCTCTGCACTTGACAGCCAGATAACCATGATTATCCAAACTCTGAGGGTAATTGGCATACCCCGTAGAACGTGCTACAACAAGACTCTTCAACATCCTCAAGCTGCCTACCCCATTCGGGTTGAAGACTTAAAACCGTTCACATTTCCCTACATCGCCTACAAGCACTACTAACCCGTGGTAAATTCCCACCACATCAGTAGCCAAGTAACAAAGTGCGCAAGTAAAAGTGCCCTACATGCATAAATATTACATGGCTGAGATCGTATGTGTTACACTGATTTCGCCGACTTCAGCGTACAGTGATTGCCAAGAGCACAATAGCCAGCCTCCATTTTAGACTTGTCTTTCGCATATACCGCAGCTCTCAGGTCGTCGCCTCCCTCGTGTTTATAATATTAGGATCTGTACCACGCCACCGGAACTGCTTTATCACCATCAACCCGGAGACAGTGTTTTCGCCGCCAAGTTGTGTACTTCAAGGAAACCGAGAGCAGGGTATTAGCAAGCAGCATGGTGGACTGGAAAACTCCGAATAAAATAAGTCGAACGCCTACCTAGGTAATGATATCAAACTTCCAAGACGCCGAGCAAACATCTATATCTTACAAAGAAGTACATATATACGGATTATCGCATATGTTTGTGATACATACACATACCGCTCTCACATCCGATGTCCACATTATCGCCAAGCTAGAACCGCATAAGCTGAGCAGCTGAGAAAGTAAGGACAGGACACACAATCCAAGCATGCGAGTTTGCGTAATTCTCTCATCTCTGTCATCACACCGTTTATCAAGGTAATAAATATCTCATCGGCGCCGGTCCCTGAATACACCACGTAGCACATTACATTGTACATGTAGTACGCACACAATCTCACATGATCAGAAACCTACCTACCCAGCAGTAAACACGGTAGTAACAGAGAAAGAAAACGCGGGCGCTTGCGCGAGCGCCCAGAATTCAATGCAGGCACCGAGGCAAGGACAGTCACACAGCGAAGATGTAGATGTAGATTTGTTCCGATATTTCAGCCCTATTCTTCTATTTGATTTTCCGATTCCGATACCAATAATACCAAGAAGCGCGATACGACACTTATCGCTCGCACAATTGCAAGCCACGTTCACGATATTGTGGTTGATTTCGGTGAATCTCATGGTGAAAGGCATCCCAATTGTCTTGGTCGCACTTTAGACTGTCTGTATTTTACAGATGGTTACTTACCTTGGTTAACCCGATTCAGATATGTAGTCATGAAAGCTCAAGGGGAAAAGCAAGCCGGAAGCATCCTCACGCCGCAACAAAGTAAGGGGAAAATATAAACTTTCGCGTGATCAATCAAAATATTCGAAGGGAAAGCTCAATTCAATTCAACGATATTGCCGAAGAAAATGAAGACGTGACATTGTAGCCAGCCAAGTACCAAATGCGGCCCTTTAATGATGTTTGGGATATACATTCGGTATTGAGTCAAAACCAAGTCCTGCGACTAGACAACATCCCCCGGAAAGCAGGCAATATACAAATGCCATAGCATAGCATAACATAGCATACATGATATACGACATCATCAATCGAATGCAAAAGCATGTAGAGGTAATCTTTCAGTGCATAGAAGTGCAAGTTCCGATTTCGGATGATTGAATTGGAATTATTTACTTATGTCCATGTCTTCTAGAACGGGCCTTGACCATGAAGTTTCTCATTCACCATCAGTGACACTGACATGACACAATTGATTTGAACTCAACCCCGTGAAGAAATTTATTTACTCCCTTACCTTATCCACTGAGGTATATTTTCTACTGGCCTTGCAAACCTTCAAATGCAAAATCCGAAAGGAGTGCCCGAAACAATCATCCCAGTGGCAAAGAGGCAAGAGAATGAATGAATGGGCAGGTGCGGGATTATTGACTGTACTTCCATAGGTGTGAATGAATAAATGTATTTCCAAATTCACACCCTTAAAAAACACTTAAGCGAAATATAACATGGCCAAAGACAGAAGCAAGCAGCGACAAACGGCCAAGAAAACAACTTGATACAGATGCTCGACCTTACAGTACGTATAGTAATCCTAGTGGCCATAAATCAAGCCCGATATTAAGCCAATTCCTCAGCTCTACCGTATTTCGTATTTCGCATATCTGTAACGAATTCCAAATCCCATCCATCCATCCCTCTAGGTATAATCCATCCCATGTTTGAATACCGTAGTCGTAATCCGTAACATCTAAAATTTTCCAATACAATACGGTACATACAAAATCCCAAATTAGAAGCTCCTTCCTTCACCAACAGCAACGAATCCCACCCCCCAAAAAAGCCAAGTAGAAAAATCCCATCCCAAACCATCCCAGTAAATGCCTCAAAACAATGTTTCACGGCTCCAACGGCACAGATCGGCCAACCTATCTATGTATCTCACTGCAAATCCGTACATATCCAATAAATACTGCCGAAGTTTTGGCGTGGAGATCCCCAATTTCCTAGGGTATTTTGTCCTATGAATTTTTGAGTTGATTTGACTACCGTACTATACGGTGGCCGATCGGTCGGTCGGTCAGTGTCGGATTGTAGTACATACTGCATCTTGTGAATCCTATGGGGAAATATGCAATGCAGCTTGGTAGTTCTAAATAGTAAGGCTTTCTAGTCTCCTTTGGAGAGGTCCAATTATATCCTATGCAACTTTACTGTACTGAATATCGCCTATCTACTGACCGATTACATTTTCAATTCAAATAAGTGTGGTATCCATAGCGGAAACACCGAAACCGAAAGAGCGGAATTACTGTACAGTAATGGATGAGACGAGACGAGGCGAAACTCATAAACCAACGGTGAGAGCGCCTCAAGGGGGAAGCCGATAGCCGACTGATATTAACATCTAGTCTGGGCTGACCGACTTCGGTGGGGTGGCGTTAGATTCTTTGCGCGATTTAATGAAATGTGTGTATGCAAGCATGTGTTAAAGTATAACATGATACAGATAGTACCGAATTGAGCCTACAACATTTTGTACGTACGTACCATATAAGCCCGTAAAATGGTAATATCTACGATAGTGTAACATTGCAGTGCAGATATGCAGGTACGAGTAGTGATAGAATGAAATCGAATATTCTTCGCGTTGACTAGGGTTCACTGCTATACATTCAGTGCATTTTGACAAAAAAAAAAAATAAAAAGATGCCGCTGAAGCCGAAGTTATTCCATTTTCATCCCTCCCATAATTTCCAAAAAAGCATCGTCGCCATCTTCACTGTTGCGCATGCTTACTCTTACTCGTTCTTGTTCGCATGCTGTGCTGTAAGCCCGACATGATCTTCCAAAAAAACACCAACGTGATCGATGACATAATGACCGCCCACTGACGGGTAATGATCTCAGCATCTACTCCACAGCCAGGAAACCGTAAGCAGTTAGTTAACTTTCCAACTTGCATCGAACATCTTCCCAAAGCAGTAGGAGATCATGTTCTCCAATAAAAGTTCCCAGGTCAAACATACTCCACAAAAGACATTGCATTTCTTGCTGTGCCCCTCCTCCTTCTACTTGTACATCCTCCACCGCCAAGAGTTGTTCCCCCTCAAGCGCCGACTCCGCTTGCTCCATCCACCGCAATAACCCCACCAATTTCTCCACAGACCAACTTCGCGTGTCGCTGGATTTGGAAAGCAGAGCGCCAATTGCGCAGAGCCAAATCAGCCACGGTCGATTTTGCAACGTAGTGTCGATCCTGCTGATGGATTCTTGGAGTTGTCCTAATAAGATGCTGGGTCCTGTGGAGGAGTGGGGGAATTCTTCAATGACTGCTTTCGTGAATAGCAGGGCTGCAGTGCGGGTCGCTTTGTCGATGCCTGACTCTTGGCCGTTCAAGGATACGGGGAATGTTAACAACCTGTACTCAATCCAGTACATATCATCTGATAAATCTATATGGTCAAGATTAATTGAGGCGTCCGAGGCAAATTTAATTGATCGAGCGAAAAATGCTACATTAAGCATAGTCTCCACAAGCTCCGGATGAACCCCATACTGGTGGAAGGCAGATGAAACGTATCTAGTTATGTCATCGGACATTTGTTCAGTTAGGATTTTTGAAATATTGATTTGTGAATGTCCTCGCTCAAACCGTAGATATGGTATCGCCGCATAGTCGATCGCTCCCGTGATATCAGTCCTTCGAGCTGTTAGCCCTGACCCTTTTGAAGACGCTTGGGATCAACAGTACCGACGCAGTTTGATTTGAATGAAGTCCGGCAAACATGATATCGTGCCTCGTGTGTCAATCATTCGCTCTATGCCCCGCATATGAATATGCCATAAATCCTGGTTACCGGTATTTGCCTAAACGGCGTATCAATAAATTTGTCTTTCTTCCACTACAGCCAAAATAGTGGAAACTTACCTCCCCCATAGCTATGCAAGATAGGGCCGCAATCGTGCAATCATCAACTTGTTGCCCACTTCGTAATCGCTTATTGACTATCTCTATTGTTTTCGCCAGATGGAATATAGAGTCCTCGGAGTCCTTTCGTCCTTCAAGCAAGGCAAGATAGATTGCAGCTGCATACAGCATGCTATGAAATGTAACTGGGTCATTGACCGCAAAATGAAACCAATTCTCAGAACTCAGTGGATTTGATGTGAAGCACTTTGATAATGGAGTCATTCCAATGTGGGTAAAGTATCTGCTCAACAGTTGATGGGTTCTTGTATTCATATTGATGGGCCAGGGAGACAGACTCAAAGATGTCGGAGTCCCGATTATATTCTCAATGACCGGGGCATCGCGTTGTATTTTACCAGATGAAGCTACCAACCTGGACGATGTCGTTCGAGCACTTGACGAAGAGTTGGCGCCAGCTTCTGTTATGCCTTGTCCTTGGTGTTTGCGAAGGTAATCATTTCTCACATGAGTTCGCACGAGCTTTCGTACATCGGCATCTTTATTTCTCCCAAGAGATGTTGCATTGACGAAGGCAAAATCTTGCCTTGAAATAGAAGATTGTGTTGTCTTTTTGCCCGACTTGCCAATTTGGGTCGTCTCTTTAGAAGTTTTCCACCTGACCGTCCCTCTACTCCAGTCTTTGTGTATTGTGATTTCTGGCCCTCCCTCCGTACTTTGGCTACTAGTCATCTGGCACTACTTAACTTTTCTATAAACCTTTTCAAATACTTCTAGAATGGTATTGTTTTAGAAAAGGAGAATAAATTTGACTTACGATGGCCTTGCGTTAGATTTTAGGTCAGTAGTAATATCGAAATTCCTGAGATGACGTGGAATCTTTATCAGCAAACCTTTGAATTTATCAGTAGAAACGTTATCCTTTTAGAGTAAACACCGTTTGTGGCGCGGGAAGAATGTTATGCGGTGGAACATCACGTAATTGACTATCAAAATTTGGTGAATCGTCGTTGGATGAATTTATCAATGAAATGAATAGATGGAATAAGCTGATAGGAAAACTATCCATACTATATCAATTTCGGAAATCTAACAATTTTTTTGGACTGAGAAAGTGTCTAATACTGAGATGTTATCACTGAGGATTGCTATTGCCATGATGTTCACAAACAAATAATTACAGTATGTATGGTAATTGAAGATTGGTATTAGCAGTACACAAGAATATTCTAGTTTTGATTCCTGGTATTAAAGTAATTTGAAGATGGTACAATCCATGCATGGGTTCTTTCCTCTCTCTCTTCAAGCTCACAATCTTCGTGGCAACACGGACTTTTGGGAATTTGTACTAATCAGTGCCATCGCGAGAAATCAATTAATCGTAATTCTCAATGGCGCGGATGTTGGGAAAAATATCAGAATAGTTTTGATTAATCATTTCCGGCTGGGCAACATACGCGAATGCGCTTTCACACGCTCTCGAAACCAAGCGAACCTATCTCTAAAGTTTGCAGGAAAAGGAGTCTGTCGCGAACCCATTAGTTCTCAAAACTATCCACGAGTTGCTGCGAAGACTGGATGGCAGGAATACCACGAGCCAGCCGTCGAGCACAGTTGTTCTGACCAAGAAATAAATGTGCGCGGCTCTTGGTCAATCCGAAACACTAAGGAATTCGGAGTATCTTGAGAATCTTGGTCCATAAGATTGTTCAACGGCACAAAACGAGGGCCAAGCAGCGGCTTCTTGGAAGCGAATCATATCCCGTTCGCACGACCGCGCTTCTTGGTAGGCATTGAATTTGTCAAGCGCCAAACAATTTATGAAGAGTCCACGGGTCGAGTGTCGGATAATGTGTTTGGGGCGAGTTAATGAGACTGATATTCCTGTCATGCCCACAAATGGCGACTACGTTAATTTAATTCCTATGCGACGATATTATTGCAAAATGCGAATTTGCATGCATTTGCTTTGTTTTTGTGTGAACATGGGGAATTTGATGCCAAGCACGTGGGGTTGTTCCTGGATGATGGGATCATGGTTGAATTTGGAAGCAGGGTCTGAGCTTGGAACTATTAATCCGAAATTTGAAGCTGTATTGAAAAATCTATGGTCTACTTTTCTGGTGAGATGACATTCTTGTCGCCGATAAGAAGCCCGAGTAGGCTAGTAAGAATTTCTGGGCTTCTTTTGTTTAGATGTGTTTAGACTCTAGAGCTTGGAAAACACGGTGCCACTATCCGACTTGTGTTTGATCTTCATGAAGAATTTGCATTCTGAAATTGACTTGAAGATAGGCCAGATCTTGAAACAAAATAACGGTGAAGGGGTTGACCGAAGTAGGGACGAAAAAGAGAAGTGGTCTCTCGAGAAGTTTCTGATATCGACTAAAGAAATCTGAAGGTTTGTTTCAATACCATGCCCGGCCTATTACTTATCGTCCATTGATCCAAAAAGTCCATTATTAGATACTGATATTGACAAAGCGCGACTCAAGAGGAGGTAGCAAATATGGTCTTTCCTAGTAATGATAGTTTCATCTTGGAGCTGTTGACTCAAGATCTTGCAGAAATTGTAGCTCTCTAATAAGAAACAACATCCCTATTGTTATTGTTCACCGTTTGTTTTGTGACACGAATCGTGGGATAATGTTATCGTGGGGGTTTGAAAATTTGACGGAGAATAAAATCGTGGTGTGTAGTGTAGTAATATCGGGGGAAAGTGGCGAAAATCCATCGCAGCAAAACTTCAAGGATTTCCCCTCCAAACGTTATGCGGGTCAGCAGCATCTCTGTGCGTAAAACCATTAACTGCACCTATCGATTTTTTTATAGCAAAAGTTAGAATAACCGTAACCTTTTGTCGAAACTTAAACTCGAAGAATATCGGCTTTAGTTGATACATGCAGTTTTTTTTGCTTTTGATGCCGACTATCAATAATACCAATAGTATTTTCCATAAATGGAATGTCAACTAGATGTAGCGATTCATCCTATCCTGTTCGTAGGAGCGACCGTTGCTTGATCATTGGCCTTCGATATATAGCTCAAACTGAAGGCAAGTTGTATTCGTATGTGATGACGATAGTGGAAGGATTTGAATTGAAAGGCAAAATGAAGTAAAAGCAAGAAAAAGAGTTCGTAAGATAATATTGTATGAACCTCTGGTTCTATGGATTTTGGCCTGGGGGGGTTTTTTTTGATAGGGATAAGAAGATTGAAAACGGGCAACAGGATAGACTCGATTTGCTATCTGGTTTCTACAAACCAAACCAAGCTTTTTTCCTACTCATAACCCTTGAGGTTCTTTTACCCTTGCAAATGAGGGATATAAAATTTCCGAGGAAGGATTGATTGAAATCTGACAAGGTACGCACTTGAAAGACAAATGAAGTAATATTTCGAAATTCGAAATTTCAAAACTTTTCATAATAATTCACGTGATATATTCTCCGACTTTCCGACTCTCCCTGCAGCAGGAGCAAAAAAAGAGTTCTTCGGTTTTTTTCTCCTTTTTTTACGAAGCGGCTACCAGGGATTTTAATTCAGATCATCAGATGAGGCGAAACAGTTGAAAAGACCTTGTTTTACTGGGCTGTCTTACAATTTACATCTGTGTGAAAACTGATGGCAAAGCCCTGAAATGCCAAGACGTTCAAATTTTCTTCTTGTAAGCTTATGGGGTAAATTCGTACCCCAAGAACACCCCAAGAAGTTGTTTGTCTGGGGAGCTTGCGCGATGATGCTAAACAGGTCTCAATTTTCTCGGTCTATTAAATCTTGGCTCCTACGTTGTCGAAACCCGCAAAAGAACTTTCTTACTGCTGCCTTAGGTTTAAGATATATATTAGCAAAAGGTAGCGTTCGTCTAATGCCGTTGGGGATCGGGTAGTGTTGTACTGTATTGTACAATTGCTGTAGCCTGTAAAATTGTGAAAAAAAGAAACAAGGGCTGGATGAGAGGTCACACGATGATTGTATGCATGTATGTACATTAGTTATACGACGGACTGACCGGATGAAAAGTTTGTGCTCAGTTGGTGCTTCATTCTGTCGCGTTAACGATTAGCATGCCCAGACCGGTGAAGAAATGCCTTATCGTAAAGTTTCCTTACCCGTTGCGATCCAATGGCGAGATAAAATGAAATCATATCGTCAACGTGTATTCATCTAGTTGCAGGTTTGAAGCGGCACAACCTCTTAGTCTAATAGAAGTACGTATCTGAATTCAAATCGTATTGGACTTTCGGTAATCATCGTTACTTGCCATATTGTTATTCGCGTCGTCGGATATCCAAATAGTGGACCGCGAAAAGCGGTATTGGACTGAATAAAGTCGGCAAAAGTGACATGGAAGTATCCATCCGTCAAAAATCCCGGATGAGGCTGTCGGTGGATGATGATGGAGAAAGCCGTGATTCTGTCTTTTGTACGGGGCACTGTCAGATAGCCCTGTAGACGACCAAACAAGCCTCTTAGATCCATCAAAAGGTTGGTGTTAAGCTTTACCTAAGTATTAGTTTTATGTTTATTTCATGCAAGATCGAGACCTTCCCTTGTTCGAAATTATCGCTCCTCATACCCTTGCCTGCCGCTGAAGACCTGCAGAGGGCCACTCTCTCCGTACAGAACCGTGCATGCACATAAGACCTGCCCTCCAACTTTTAGTCCTTAGTAACGTCATTTAGCGCCACTATCGTGCCGCGAACCCGAATGAAGAAGAAGTGGGATTGCATATGGAGATTGAAGTATTTCGAAAATGTGTGAGGATGAGGTATGTGGCAGATATCGTTACTTCAATCTTGGCAGCTCGTGGGAAACCCTTCAAAATGGCGGCGGCGGATAAACTTCAAACTATGATCTTCTTAATTCTATAGTTAGCCTTCTCTTTTGAAGATCTATTCCGGTAAGACAAACATAGACTTGGCCAATACAATAGGTGAATAGAAATGGAAAATACACTCCCAAATTTTGCTTGGCGAAGCAGTTCACTTCCGAATGCTATTGAAAATCAATACAGTTCTATTGCACGTCCAAGTCCCTCCCAAGTCTTTGAGAGTCAGAGCCAAACATTGAGAATGTTAAGATTTGCCAATTGTTACAAGGTCGCTCCATATCAAATTCCTTCACCGTCAGCATAGCAATTGTACTACGTTGTTGTTTACGATTCGAGTTCATGAAGAAATTCTTTTACAGGGAAATCCTTCAGAAAGATTCGTAAATCCCCAGACTGAGCGGCGTGGCAGACAACATGACAAGTAAATTGAAAATAAGGGACCTAGGTGGTCCCTATCAAATTACAT
>JWJA01004566.1:0-28246 GCA_000812885.1 Lanzia echinophila
TATCTTCTACTTTGTTGAGAGACAAATAATCAAGCATATACTATATATGCAAACAATAAAACCCTTCCAGTCCAAAACAATGCAGCCGCTCCAGAATGCCCAAAAATGCCAAATCGAAACAGTCAATAGCCTCCTTTTATATCGTTTGCGTCAGGATTGCGTGTATCACCATTATTGATCTCTATCGTCGATAGAGGAGATGAAGAGAAAGAAATTTACTGGCAAGCAGACCAGTAATCATCAGTCTTAACACAGGTAGTTCCGGTAACACAGGTAGTAGCACCGGTGTATCCGATACCACCGCATTGCGACCACATGGCAACAGTACCAGAGGTACCGGTGGAGTATGGGGCAGTCGAGGAGATAATACCGGTGACAGTAGCGATGGCCTTGGAAGAGAAGACGCTTGAGCGGATGCTGGTGATCATTGTAGTAGCGCCGGTAGAGAGAGGAGCCGAGACCTTGGTGCTAGAATGAGCCTTGGAGGAGGTGATGGAGGCGGTAGCAGAAGCAGTCTTGGAGACGACGGTAGCGGAGGACTTGACAACCGAGCTTGCCACAACAGATGATGCTGGTGTGGATCCAGATGGGGCCGCACCTCCGAGAGCCTTGGTGATGGCAGCGAGATATCCATTGTTACCGACCAAGGTGACCATATCCCAAGCCATAATACCACCGAAGCTCTTGAAGCCTTTGGAGAAAGCGATGATCTCGGCGATGGTAGCAGAGTCGACGTATCCGGAACCGGCGGCAGAAGTGCTACCTGGGATACCGACGAAGACCTTAACATCCTTGTTCTTGGACGTGGTGGATGCCCATGTATCCCAGGTAGCCATGTTGAAGGCTGACTGAGTGGCGCTACCAGCGGTAAACTGGCCAAGTCCGCAGTTGTTGTTGTAGAATTGAACGAAGACGGCATCGAAGGCAACTTGGGTTTGGAGGAATCCCTTGTCGTTTTGATCTGGGAAAGGGCATTGAGGGGCGGCGGTCAAGTAATATTTCTTGCTGGTCTCAGCATCCATCAAGGTGCGGAGCTCACCGGCGAAGACATCAAGGTTGTCAAGACCTGGGGATTCAATATCAAAATCGAAACCATCGACGACGGCGGAACCGAATGGTCGGGTGACGGTTGAGCCAGACTTTTGAGGTCCGAATGCAGCCCAGATGTTCTCAGCTGCGCTGGTTGCGATGGCGGAGCTGGTGAGAGCGTTCTCGGTGAAGGTGGATCCTCCAATGGAGAGGAGAATTGTCTTGCCCATTCCTTGACATGTGATGATATCCTTACCGACTTGGGTGATATCTGCGTTTCCAACGTTGACTGTGACATCCTTGATTGAAGTTAAGAAAGCGACGGGAACAATGTTGAAGTCGGAGTCTGTAAAGATTGGTTAGTAAGACTGGAGGGTCCCGGTGGAAGATGGCGGAATCTTACTAGAGCAGTATGATGCAAGTGTTCCTTGGTTAGGACCTTGACCCCAGTAGATGGCAACATTTTCTTGAGAAGAGGTACTGAAACCAGCGAAGGCGGAAGGGATGGCGGCGATCAAGCTCGCAAGGGTGAGGAAGCTCTTTGTTGAGTACATGATGAATATATTGGAAATATAAGTTGGTATGAATTGGAAAATGTGTTATAGAATTGAAATGAATGCAAGTGTGTTAATGAAAGTAATGGGATAAAATACCCGAAAAGGAAAAAAATGAATGTGAGTTAGAAATGAATGTGAGTAGTTGTTGATGGTCCTCTATCTTCAAGGAGGATATATGATACTTATATCAGTTCTGTAGAAGTCACTTACGGCTTCCTCATTTGGATAGCTTCACAAACCTCACACCCCAGACCGCTCGATTACAATACCATGAATAGAACATGATGATTGCGCCTTCATGGAGCAGATTGTCGTTGCAGTGGGATCAAGCATGAGATGAAATATTAGATCCTAAGCCAAGCGACCCCAGTCACGAGCAGGAAAACAAAAATCCTGTGAGAAATTGTGAGTTTCCCTACGTGGGCAAAGACCGCGAAATCCAAACATTGGAGAAGAGTCTGCCCTGAAATGACTGAATGCTAACATTTCCGACTAGTCTTGCTTCTTGAAACGATTTACTCAGCGTTGCATGCTCGTAAAAAAAAATAAACACTATTGGTCCCGAGCAGGTTGTTTGAGAGTTTGGGAGATTTGATATTCCCGTAGGATTCTCTTTGTCATCTTTTAGGGACTCGATCAAACGAGGGGCCAAAAAGAAATCGTTAGCGATCCCGCTGACAGTCATGCCAATGCCTATTTTCAGACTTCATTGATAATCTGCTTGAGGCTTACAGAAAGGAAATGAGCGGTCGCGTAAAAACGCTGGAGACAATACTGTTTTGGTCTGTTGAAGAAGGTGAACGAATTCTTCAAAAATATGGAAAATTGCTTTGGGATTGCCTCCCCCCTCCAAGGCACAAGAAATGGTTTCGTGCAACCATGAGGCGTAAATCTGGTCTGGACAAAGACCGATTAAGAAACGCAGAAACTCGTCGACGATTTACCAATCATGAAATCAATCGCGTCAAACGTTCCATAAGAAACGGGAAAGAAACTCCGGATTGGGATTGAAAATAAAAGCTTATTGTAACGTTGCCCAGGTACCTAGGCATTCTATCTGAAATTAAGGGCTTAACAGTCTCGACTTAAGTTCATTGCATCCCCAAACTCGATCAAAAATAGTTACAGTAATCAATCGAAGGGGGAGGCGGCTTGTTGTCCAACGTGTTGTGACTTGCGAACCTTGTGAACCTTTACTGTACGCAAACAGATGCGATGCGTTCAAATCAATCTGCGTGATGCTTCCTGAATCTTCAGACGGAAAAATTCCGATCTCAGGCACGGGAATCTTGAGACTCGGCTCGGTCTCCCCCGAGGAAAGAGCCCCGAGGTTAAACTGTGCCCCTGAAGCTTAACCCTATTCATCCCACCCCAAATAAATATGTTCAAACTTACTCAGCCGCAAAGGATCCAATACAACCCTCGAAATGAACCGTCGAGTATCTTATCAAAACACGTGTATTAACAAACATGTCTTAAGTGATCGTCTCATATTGGTCCGTTCGCTCCTCCCCAAGGATGTTCGTCGCTCAATCTCCTCTACTTGCTGACCCAGTATGCAAACCCTGCGGATGAGGAATTTTCAACACAATTCCTTGGTGCACAACACAATATATTTTTACATTTTTAAACTTCTGACCGGCTTCCTGTTCATTATATCTTCTACTTTGTTGAGAGAAATTGATTTTACCCCTCCTGGTTGCAATTCCGGGTGACAATGGTGGTGAAGGAGTCCCAAATGTCACCGTCGCGAATGGTGTGCTATTCTCGGCACATTCCATAAGGCTACGTGCGAATACTTGGTAGATTAAGTTGTGGAAGGAAGAGTTCGCACACACTCTTCATAATTGCGATCCTTTATGAAGCATATCTTCATCTACCGACATGCAATCCATTGATAATCACGTTACACGCCGAAGATAATTCCGAAACCGGCGATGCAGTGCCCAAACTTGTCACGCCTCAAGCCAACATGAGCCTCAGCGGCAAAAGTCATCTTTGCATTTACCCACAGCAAGCCTAATCTCCCCAAAAGATTAACAAACAACTTTATAATCTTGTATTAACAGATACCTAGGTACACAACTCTTTTTTGACGAAGCCACAAAAATGTCAGCCACAAAAGTCAGCCATCTGATACCTAGGTATCTACGACGCCATTTCATTAATCTTAACATCTTAACAACAACCAAACCCACCGTTTCTTGCATACGCTGGCCTAAACCGTTCAATAATAATGCAGTATTACGAAAGGATGTTTTACCACGGTGATAACGCGATTCGCGTTACCCGTGCTTCTATAATTTTATGCTGGCGACTCTCTCCACTTTTTAAAGTGTTGGCAACATTAGCAATTAGTCCACTACCCATGAATCCGAAAACAGACATGGTCTGAGTCTCCTTTTCTTTCCTTTTTTCCTCATCACCTTTGTATGCGCATTTGCAGAAGTCGAAGAAAGAGCACATCTACTAGGTTTTATCCCCGACTGAGCACCATGAATCTGCCTCCATCTGTAGCTGAAGGGCTGCGTCAGTTGCCGGGGCTATGCGGGTGTCATACTATTGGCAGAGTTAATCATCGACTCCTACCGCTACACGAAAGCGAGGTGTATGCAACTATTGTTTCCGGAACTTTTAAAACAGTACTCAAGCAAATCTTTGTTAACTCTGTGTCATTGGAAGATGGCCAAGATTGCGTGTACACGCTCCCTATTTATGATAGAATCAATGTTGTTGGTTTTAAGTGTAAAGTTGGCTCGGAGTGTCTCTACGGTTTAGTCAAGGAAAAGAAACAAGCAGAAGCCATTTTTGATGCCGCGGTGGCTAAGGGCGACACGACCGGCATTATCGAACAACGGTCAGGGAAATCGAATTATTTTATCACGAGAATTGGTCATGTTCCATTAGGAGAACGTGTTCTTGTTGAGATTACTTATACTGGGGAGTTGAAACAAGATGTCGATGGCATTTCCTTCACAATTCCATTTTGGATCGCTCCCCGTTATGATCTTTATAGCCCCGCCAAGCATTCGTCTACCGCTGAATCAGTCACAAATCCCATCGATCAGATTACTGGTGGAATTAAGATTACTGTGGACATAATGTTACCAGAAGGACAAATTATCAAAGGGGTTGAGTCACCATCGCATATGATTGCAGTATCTCTAGGGACCATTTCAACTGCTTCTCATGAAGTTCCAAGGATGAATCGGGCATCTACGACCCTGTCACACGTAACAACTGGTTTAGAGAAAGGTTTCGTTTTAATCATACAGTCGAACGATGCAGGAACACCTTACGCCCTTTTAGAGTCTCACCCCACAATCCCGAATCATCGAGCCCTGATGGTTTCATTTATCTCGCAGTATTCTCCTCCAAATTCGCCATCCCCATCACCATCAGAAATCGTTTTTATTGCCGACCTTAGTAACAGTATGAGAAACGATATTCCAATGCTCATCTCAGCTTTGAAAGTGTTCCTCAAGTCACTCGCAACTAATGTTAAATTCAATATTCTCTCTCTCGGAAACAAGGATGACTTCTTATGGCCCCAGAGCAAGGACTACAATAGCGAAACTCTCCAAGAAGCTATGCAATATATAGCGATATTTGATGCAGGTTATGGACCAAGGAAGCCGCTCGAGGCAATTCAAGCTACTATTGAAAGTCGACTACCTGACATGCCACTGGAAATCATTCTTCTTACTGGTGAAAACATCAGAAATCAAAAACTTCTTTTACCTTATATCAGTGAGCAAGTGGAGAAAGCACAAGGAAACATTCGACTATTTTGTCTTGGAATTGGTAATGCTGTTGTACATGCACTGATTGAAAGAATTTCTAGAGCAGGGAGTGGGCTTTTTCAATGTGTACAGAGTGGGGAGCGATTAGACGCAAGTGTCGTCCGCATGCTTCGCGGAGCACTTAGCCCACATATTGGGGATGCTATACTTGATTTCAAGTACGACGAAGATGATGACTTCGAGTTGGTTGATAAGGTTACAGATAAAATGAAAGTTCTGCTGTCCGAGCACGAAGTATCAAACATTTCTTCCTCACCAATGCCTGGTTCGAACAATAAAGACACCGATACACCGGAAACTTTCTATCCACAAATCATTCAGGCGCCACATAGAATACCCGGTCTTTTTGCAGACACTAGAACAACTGCATATCTTCTTATGTCTCCGAGAACCATACAGAGAAACCCAACATCTATTACTCTACGACACTCGTCGTCTGATGGACCACCAATTCTCGAGATTCCAATCCAAGTGCTCACAGAAAAAAACGCTACAATTCATCAACTTGCAGCTGGAAAGGCAATTCAAGACATCGAAGAGTCTCGAGGATGGATGTATAACCAGACCACTTCCGAAACTCAAATTTTAGCCGAGAAAGAAACCGTTCGACTAGGCGAAACATTTCAAATCATAAACAAATGGTGTTCGTTCGTAGCAGTCAGATCAAGCGACAAGGAGATCCTAAATAAGAAACCATTTCCACCAAACATATCAGACGCAAATTCATCAGCTATCATCATACCAAGAACCCCACGAAAATCGAAACCAGATCCAGCTGCCGCCGCTCGCTTTGCTGCTGCACTAAGGACTGCGAATACCTCACGAACTATGGAACGACGCGCAATAGGGACTTATAGAAGACCGGGGTGGGTGCCACCTCGGTCTGTCAGTCCTAGACTCCAATCAAGTGCGAATAATACCGAACCGAGATCTTCACCTGGTGCTAAGACCGTTACTCTACCAATCATAAGACCACCTGTACCAGTAGCTTCTCCAACTTCCAAGACAATTAAAGTCCTCGCTTTAATCGATCTGCAATCTTTTGACGGCTCTTGGGATGCCAACAGTGAAATGTTGTCCTCTACCCTAGGATTTGAGATACCCAAGCCCGGGGACTCACTGGTTGTAGACAATGGGGTTTGGGTTACGATGCTGGTAGTCAGATTCTTGGAAGACGGTATACCGGAAGAGAAAAGTGTATGGTCCCTAGTTGTGGAGAAGGCACGCCGGTATGTGAGAGCGCTTTTGGATACTACTGGAGATATGACTTCACTTGAGGAAATAGCTGGGACTAATATTCAGTCTACTTGAATGTTATTGGTATTGTTACCCTATCTTCAGAATGTGCTTTCTTTTTTACTGATTTCCTAATAAAATGCTATAAGTTGCAGCACTAAATTCTCACCGAGACAGATAACATTAATAGGCGTTTAACAATCACCACAAACACGAAATAAAGCAAACCCCTCTCGTACTTCATTAGCCCCTTGGACTTAGGGAGGGAGGCCATAGGTTGGAGGCCGTAAGCTTAAGGCACGTACCTTCGTACGCCACCGACGAGAGTCTTGGCTTCTCTCATGAGACTAAAGAACTAAGCTGGAGAGAAGCGGAGAAACAAGAAGGAGCAATATAGCCCAATCTTATAAAAAAAATCTAATCCAAGCGCAGAGATCATAACACGCGATCAACTTATGGCCGGTTTGCATCTACTCCAGCAGATGAAAACACACTTTCAATTTATACATTCGAATTACTCATTACAAGCTTGAAATCTAGAAAGGAAGAAAAAGTAATGCGGAACAAAAAGAATCTTGATGGCAAATTCGGAGACTATAATCTCGTCCATTATGATTGGTGAGTGATCTGGTACTTGAGAGCGATGAGGAATGGTTGGATTATTGAATGTACGTTAATGGTGTAGAATGGAGGATTTTACATTGAGAATGGGAGATATTTGTCCTTATGCCCACAGATGGAGCTATGAATCGCTTTCTGGATGTTTTCTACCACCTCACGCAGATACCGTTGACAGGTATGCGCTGACTTCCGGATATCTCCCAAGTGGAGAATATCTTTGGAGTAATCAAAATCAATCTGTGGAAGCATAGAAGGTCATTACCTTGCATCGATGTCACAGAGTTGGAGACAATGTTGACGGGCCATTGATTTATAAACCCTCCTGCGCAAGGAGTGGAATGTACGAGCAGTCGACAGTGACCGCGCCAACCCGGTGTTCTATGTCTGTGGTGAGTCTTCAAGTGAAATTGACCGTAGATACCATAGCGACCAGTGCACTTTGCAGGCCATTGCAGAGCCACTAGAGAGAATAAATAGTACGAAACTTGATAGATAGGAATCAGAAAAAACTCGAGTCATTATTAATCTCTTCAATGTCTTCTGAGAAACAGCCATTATTGTGTCTTCAGGAAAAGCATGTAACTAAAATTATAAATGTGCCGAGTAAAAGGGGGCAAGTAGGAACACTTTGTGCATAGCAAGCGTGAAGGTGTGGCACACTATATCGATCGATCTAGAAATGTATATAGATTATATAAAGTCGGGTTGTATTTCTGTAACGCATTTCCGGAACCAACTACTGTTTTATGACTACACTGTGGATTACACCGGTTACTTTCGCGGGCGTTGATTTACAAACGTACCGATCTCCCTGGCTAATTATTCTTCCGGGTGCAGCAGATACCACACTTCACTCATCCAGGGATATCACCAAATGTCGTATTCCGCAACCTGGTGAAGGATCTTGACACATTTGGTTTTGCTAAGCTACAGATAAGACTCTTGTTGCGGCGATGAATTTTGTGGTTCGATATCTGCCTTGAAGTTTCTGCAGAAATGCAGATACTTGTCCGATACCAAATATTATAGCCCTCACTACGTCGCATTGCCACAAAAGGGACTATTTTCTCGGTTCGGAACTTCTCCCTTGAGAATGTTGGAGCCAACATCCAACCCTGAGTCTTGTTACCTATGCTGGATTCTTTAAATATTTCTGCAGCAATGGTAAGCTCGTACTTATACACCCAATCCTTAAAGATCCCCGACTCTCTGTTCCTATAATTACCTATCGCCGGAGTATTTCTCTTCTCACACACTAACCCTATTGGATCATGGAATTTAGTCTACAAGCCGGTCTGTCCAACATTTTTCCTGCTGGGGATATGGGTAGGGTAATCGTCAATACAGCGATAGATTTCATCGGCATCGCTGCTGTATTTGCGGGGCTTCGCAATTAGTCTTGCTTAGAATTTGACGACGCGCTTACCGTTTTGAGTTTGGTTTTCGCCATAGGCGTTTCCACCACATTTAAGTGTAGTCTTCCCCCGTGTTTTTTTACCCATATAGAAAGTTTCTGGGTATTCGGGTACAAAACCAACTGCTAATAAAGCTCATTTGGAGGCCGTGGCCCCATGAGAAGTTTCATATTTATTGAAGGATTCTTCCACGATCATTCTAATCGAGCTTAGAAATATACCGGGCACAGATTTGATCCTAGTACAGTTTTCGGGCGTGCTTGCCAAGTCTCCCGATTGAGATACTTGCTGCGGGTGAAGGACCAATTCCTTCCGAAACTGCTACATCGACCAATGTAAACGATCCCTACATTACTGATGCACGATTCTTACTGTTGATCTGTGAGGCCATGTTGATGATACCCAGCTAGACGCATTGCTGCAGTCAGATTTACTAGACGATATGCAGACGAAGATTCTTGACAAGTGTTGTATTTGTCAAAACCAATTAAATATTTCCTTGGACGTTCTCGGTGTGTTTTCCGAAAGTTGCAAGATCCAACTGCATATTATTATGGGATTTGTGATAGCGCAAATCTTGGTAGTCGTGATACCGAGTAGCGTGGAGAAAAAAACACGGAGAACAGGGGTGGTCAGAAGCGGGGTCGGAGCAATGGTTGTTTCTGATGTGTACCATGTAGCATCGATTGCCCGTATGTATCTTTGCGTTTATCTCCCATGATAGTGCGAAGAGCCGACCCGCCATGCGGGTTTGCAGCGGATAATCCTCTAAAGTTGTTGTATACCATATTGACAACGTGATTGATCTCAAAGAGGAGCAATTTTGTTTACTTCGAGGCTGGGATGCTGCAATGCAGATTGGTCGCAATGAATAATTGTAATCGAGAACGCATTGCCCAACTCGTGTAATGCTGCTTACACAAAAGTGGGGACGCGCCCACTTTGATAGGCAAACAGGCAATTCGTGTTTGACAGTTCATATGTATCTGGCACATCGTGTGACACCCACTACGCCGCAACTTTGCATTTATATACCACCTAAATGCGCCGTTTCGGCGCATAAGGTTGAAGATAAGCGTTCGAGAAGACTTTCAACACGAACCAATATATCCAGCGAGCAATTCGGAAAGCTCTAGCACAAGCTGCTACAGAATTTTTTTTTTCGTCCAGCCCGATGAAGCTAGTAATTAGGTCCCGATGCCAAACCGCATTGGCAGATACGGTTGTCTCTCTTCAACTACCAATAGCGAAATATTGATAATCTGCGGACGGACCCTAGAAGGTAGGTATGTTTAGAGATTATCATTGTTCTCGCCCATTCTCTGGTCCAGCCGAGTCTACTTCCATCTCTTGATATGTAGCGATGTCCGAATGCGAACCAAATCCTGCAGGCGTAGAGGTCAACATCGAGTGCATGAGCAGATACGAGGTATACGGTCAGTCAGATCAGGACATAGCGTCATCATTGCCTACATATGAAGCTGGGTAGAGAACGAAGCGGTAGCCGTAGAAGCGGGGTACATAGGAGGAAATGGATGGTGAATGTTGGGACTAGCGAAAACTCCGACGGCTTAGTTGTCGAGAATGGGCCCAAAACAAAGAAATTGTGAATTAACCTGCCACTAGAATGGGTCGTAGTAGTTCATGAGCAAGTGAATATAATAAGGTTAACAAGTTTGCTCCATTACCATGCTACCTGGTACTACAAGCTGTAAATTTCCTTACTATTCCTTACTCCAACAAACATCCTCTTCATCGACAACCAACTTCCTTCTTCAAACAATCAACCTCTTGAATGCCACGCGAATTCCTGGCGTCTTTTTCTTATTATATACAATTATATACCATCTTTGCTACCCATTCTCATATCGACGTCAATATGCAGTCTATGGATGGTGCTGTGCAAAAGAAGAGGGCCGTTGAGGTAAGTTTTACCCCCTCACAATCTGAGCTGTGAAAATTAACAAAGCAATAGCCTCTGGATGATGGGGGCAGACCACTCGATCTCGAAGATCTGCGCAAGGCAATCCCTCAACATTGCTTTAAACCATCGTACCTGACGTCGTTCTTTTACCTTTTCCGAGACTTACTTCTCAACGTCACTGCCATGATCATTGCATATAATTACATTCCACGAATCGAAGCCACTTGGATGCAATATTTTGCATGGATCGTCTATGGATATGTTGAAGGGTTGTTTATGACCGGTCTCTGGGTACGTCAGAAAGGCTTTGCAGGGGGTCTACCCAAATACTAACTGTGGATAGGTCCTTGGACATGAATGCGGCCATATGGCATTCTCTCCATCTAAGCTTCTAAACGACAGTCTCGGATTCGTTATTCATTCGGTTTTGTTGACACCTTATTTCGCCTGGCAGTCCACTCACAGAAGACATCACATTTATGCAAACAACCTAGCCAAAGACCACAACTATGTGCCGCCTCAACGAGATGAGTATGCATCCAGTCTCTTCTTCGATACTACCCGACTTGAAGAACTAACTGAAGATTCTCCCCTGATTACCTTCCTTCGAATCATTCTTCAACAAGTTATTGGATGGCCATGGTATCTGCTCACGAACATCACTGCATCTGACGGAAGCCTTCACGGGAAAAAGTCCACAGCTATCTTAGGGAATAGCCATTTTCTGCCTAGCAGTGCCCTCTTCAGACCCGAGGAAGCAAAAGTGATTCTTCTCTCCGACTTGGGCCTAGGTTTGATGGTCTTGGCACTTTGCTACACTACTACGATTTTCGGATTCGGTACAGTTGCGCTAGTATACATCCAGCCATACATGTGGCTCAATCACTGGATTGTGGCAATCACGTATCTCCATCACACGCACCCAACTTTACCTAAATTTGAAGCGGAAGCTTGGACATTCCTAAGAGGAGCAACAGCAACTATTGATAGAGAGCTGGGCTGGGTAGGCAGAGTTCTGTTCCACAACATCATCGAATACCATGTGGTCCATCATTTGTTCTCGTAAGTATCCCAGACGTTATGAATCCGATATCTAAGACTCATCATTGATTATAGACGCATACCACACTATTATGGGAAGGAAGCCACAGAGGCGGTAATTCCACTATTAGGTGACGCCTATCACGCTGATAGAACAAACCCATTCTTACCTGGCATTTGGGAAGCTTTCACGAAATGCCAATGGGTCGAGCCAGATGATCCATCGAAGGATGCGAAAGACCGTATCATGTGGTACAGAGGTGGCCCATCGCCTCCACCAGAGATTGCTATGGGCAAGAAAGGATGGCTGCGTTAAACTGAAAGTAATCAACTTTATAATGGTGTTCATTCGTGAAAATTGTTGGTGGAGAGGTTAGGGAGGTGGAATATAAGCTGCTGGAATTGATATCCCAGCAAACATATTGAAATGGAACGGGAAGTTAACCTTTTCCATTCTGAGCAATAAAAACCGAAGAATTTGCAAGACTAACCTGTGTGGGTGTGACTTCATTGATTTCTACATGCGACAAGAAGCAGAATAATCTACATCGAACTCTATATATTGATGCTGTAAAATCCAATGTCGAGAACCTGATTCGCGATCGACCTAACTTATCAGCCTCATCGCAGTCATACTTAATTACATGGGGATTAGCTTCTTGATACAACTTTGAGATATCATTCACACGAGTGTGGTATTTTTCCAACAAAAAATGGTTGGTAGGTATTTCCAACTGTTGTAACCAACATCGTTAGCCAACCGGATATTCAGGAAGCTTTGGGGCTATAATGTTGTCGAACATTCACTATGGCCTTCTTATCGAGAACTTACCGTAGAAAGTAACGGTCTTTGTTCACCTATATACACTGCCTTTCTGTGATTATCTTGCTTACAGATACGACATTTTAGGTGCTTCCCTCACCCGAAACATTACAGCAGTGTCAAATTAACATTCGATAGCAACGATGTCTCCTCAAGAAACTCCACCCGAAGGAAAGCTTTTGCGTTTGACGCAAGAATTCGTCAAGAATAAAGGCCAACTTTACTATGCCCCGGTGTCAACTCAACAATCCATATCGGCTGCCGATCGCCCAGCAAATGGGCCAGTATGGGCCAGTCGGGGTTCCTTTCCGGCACCGACCGACAATACGCTTCTTGTTCTCGTGCAGAAAGCAATTAACGATCTCGGTGATGGCACAGAGATTGATTTCATGCCTTCGCTCGCTGATGTTAAGTTTCAGTGGTCTGGATATCGAGCTGGAGCTTCAAGGAATGACAAGGAGCCCGATCTCAGCGAGAAAGAAAATATGCCGCAATGATGAAAGAGGTCAAATCAAAGACTACCATACTTTATGTACATGGCGAATTTCACTAGTAAGTTCTTCTACGACCTCCGTTTCTGATGATGGCACAAATATTGAATTAATGTCCAAAGTACTGGCGGCCCTGCATCTGTACGCTCAATTACATCGACACTTGCAAAGCTAAGTGGGGGTCGCTGTCTTGTTCTCGATCAAAGGCTCTGCCCATAAAATCCATTCCCGGCAGCTCTCTTAGACATCTTAGTTGCATACCTTTCTCTCATTTACCCACCCCCAAACTCGTTTCACGAACCGGTTCCTGCGCAAGATATCGTCATAGCAGGTGATAGCTCGGGAGGGGGTCTCTGTCTTGGATTTCTTCTGCTCCTTCAACAATTGAATCGAAAACCGGAGTCTACGGTTGTAGATTTAATGGCAAGGATGTCTCGATTCCCTATCCGGCAGGCGTTGCAAACCTTGCTCCCGATTGTGCTCTCACCAAAGTTCTGTATGTGTCGTTGGAACCACTTGATTCATCATTTGTTAACTAACTCGACTGCAGACCCTCTTACTATAACAACGATAAGTTTGACTTCTTGATAGAGGTTCAGCCCGTCCTAAGCGACAACTTCCCAGCATGTCCCCTTTGGCCGACCAAACCGCCTCGCTCCAGCATATATACCACCACCCCCTTGCTCACCCATCCGTTCGTCAGTCCCATTTCGTTCAAATCATGGCCGTCGTCAGTGCCGCTGTTCTTCGCATTTGGTCAGGAACGACTGCTCGATGACGGGAAGTTTGCAGCGCAGCGTGCGGCCGATGCAGGTGCCGTCGTACATTTTCATGAGTATAACGCGCTACCGCACATTTTCCCCCTACTATTCCCAGCCTTGAGTCAAAGTAAGGATATGATGGCGAGATGGGCGGACTTCTGTCGGGTTTGCGTAGAGGAAAAGAGCGTACTAAGTAAGGGAGGTAATAGGTATTGGGCGTATGAATCTGTCGAGTGTGGGGAGATTAGCTTCAAGCAACGTGAAAAGAAGATCCTAAGTGGAGACAGCAAAGTGTTCTGGGATGGTATGGAGTATGAAGAGGTTGTAGAACGAATGAGAGTGAAGCGAAGTCAAACAAAGTTGTGGACGGGACCCAAGGAGAAGTCTACTAGCATGCTATGATATAAAAACATGCCCGGACTTTTGTAATCGCATCTAGGTATGCAGTTTTCGTCAATTTCCATGAATGATTCTCGATCTCTCAGATAAGCTCATGTTGTATGTCGCGCAAATCACCAAGCACTGTAGCAATTCCTAAACTTTCAACATATCACAAAAGTCAATACTGCGATGCGTTGATTATCGCTTCTCAAACATGGATTGAATATTCACGTTTCTTTCGAGCATATGCAGTGAGTGTTCCAAATTTCAGGTGCGAGCTTCCGTCCCAGAATACTTCTGCTAGAATGATCACTATTTATCGCGTCGCGTTTATCTATCGCAAAAGAAAAGAAAATGTGACAGAAAAGCAATTCTCAGCCAATGATACCGCGTAAGACCCTTGTGGCAATTGCTGCCTAGACACCCGACCTTGTGCCACCAACGTCCAATTCTTGATATTCACCTGTTTGTTGTGAGTCATTGAGATCCCAGACTCCTTTTGCTTCTTTGCAGCCTTCCAAGATTACCCTTTTCCACCTTACGGCCCAATCAAAGATGGCAAGGAACAATAAAGCAGCTCAAACTCGGCGATATCGCAGTGAGAACGGTGGTGCGAAGAGAAATCCCGCACAGGCTGATATTGATAATACCCATGAAGTTGGGGTAAATCACTGACTTCATTACACCACGTTGACTGACTAACGACACTATACAGAAACCTCATTATACCAGACCAGAGGTTTATGCGGAGCTGAAAAAGAAGCCGGAGAAGAAAAATCAAAAGACTAAAGGTCAATCGGCCCTCATCTCGAACTTTCCAATCGTCCGCGAGGTGTTCTTCAATAAAGCACCGGGGACACCCCTGACAAATCATCACACCTATCTAGAGGCATTAGGTATCCAGGCATGTGGAATGGTAAATGATAACCCTTGTTCCATTTGTATCGAGAAGAAGCCCAGATTCAGCGGCGGATGTATTTCGATGCCAATTGGTTCCAATGGGGAAAACAACGCATTGTTTTCAGGAAGTTGTGCTAGTTGTCATTATGGTGCTCAGGGGACATATTGTAGTTCCCGCCCGGACAGAGGTATTTTCTTCTCCTTCATAATGCTCACATAGCCCTTGCTAAATGTTAGTTGTTGCAGCTCCTAGTAACTCTTCATCAGCGACACCCGAAGTAAGCTCTACTGCTGGAAAAGAGCTCCCAGTCAAAATGGAAACCCACACAAGATCTATGCCGTCGTCTTCCCGCAATGCAAACCCTCTTCCTGTAGCCGCAGCTGCATCTCGCTATTTTCTCAGTGAATCGGCAGAAGCGAACAGCATGTCTCCAGGAGATTTCCATCCGCCAGCGCGACGCAAAGGCAAAGAACGGACAGTTTCACCTTCGTATTCCGTTTCACCACCAAATGCTCTCCTTTTCCAGTTTAGCAAGGTTCGCCATATGCACATCGGCACCAAATACAATCTCAATACTGTCGAGGGATGTGCGAAGGCTCGTGATAATGCTCTTCGAATTGCTGAAACATTGGGATATCGAGGAGGGCAGATAGCTGATGAAGAGCCAGTAGACCAGCTTGGGCTATCTGAAGGAGAGGAGACAGAATCGGATGACTAATACTTGTAGGAGAGGAACTTGCATGGTTTTTCTTTTTTTGGATATTCTTGGAGGTTGATTTTTGAAAATTCACATTCGATCCTTTTCGAGAACTCATTCCATTCGCTTCATTAAAAGTTAGTCATACAAATCAGACATCAAAATCAACGCCGTCCATTCACCAAGTCCCCAAACACTTAAAAGCTGACCACTTTCCCCAGGAGACATCGGACTGAACTCCAATCCATCTCCAGAAAATATCTAGAACATCATTTTACATTCCTTCTATCGCGTTGGAAGAGAACTCGCATCATCCACCACAACGTCCCAAACATTTGAATACTATCTTTCAAGTCCTACAGCAACTTCTTTGCATCTTACCTTTATCAACACCCACCACCCAAGTACCCCACCAACATCGCTTCCGATCTCCGTGAATCTGACAGCTATAATACGCCATATTAATCTCCGAATTGAATACTTCGAGTAATCACAACGTTCTGATAATTTTCAAAATATTCAAGTCTGAAGATCTTTTGTAATACTAAGCATGTCTAGGCTGCTCCGCATATCTGGTACTACTGACGGAGGCAATGTATACATCAAGTGTACTAGTATCAAATCGAGAAATGGATTCAGTGATCTCCAAATTAGATTTTGAGTAGTGTTACCACTGAACCCTTACATATGGAGTATTCTACGTTTGATTGGGCATTGCAGGGGTGGAGAAAATTGAACGATCATGAAGACCGTATTTTCTGCAGGTTGCCGCCGTGCCCCACCATTACGCAGATGGGAACGTCAAACGAAAATTCTACAACGACCATAAAATTCTTTTGCACTAGATGATAGACGTGCGGGCCTTATACATTCCAAGTTGTTAATGCTCAATATAACTGTCTTGCATTTACAAGGTAGATTGGGCGATTGCGATGGGGCACCCGGGTTTATTGGAGGCGGTGTTGAAATGTGATGATTTACATACCTAAAACATTTGTATTTTCTAGGCAGACCAATCCTCTCAAATGTATACTTTCGCAACGCAATGAAGATTTGGGGGGGGGGGCCTCCTTCGTTTTCATTGGACAATATCGCAGGCCAGCCCTGTAGCTTCAAGTGGGGCTTAGACGAATTCGTCAACAACTGCATAGCTGCAGTATCTTCATCGAATCGCTTGAAGATATACTCCCTGTATATACTTGGTTACATCGAGCCTACGTTGTAATGGCGGTTGCCCGCCTAATGATAACCCCAGTACATTGCTGAAAAGCCTGCAAAACGCAAAGAGTCAAGCCCTGCTGCGCTTACCACCCATGATGCAGACTTCTCTGACACCAGTGTGGGTGTACCAACTCATGAACCAAGTTCTAATAAACTATTCAACTTTATAAACGTTTATTGCTTCTAATTCACAACTGTAGAGTGCGCAATTACAACTTGTATACTAAAACTTTCAAATTTTGAGGACTTTATCACAAATTTGGATTTTTGTGATTTATTGGTACTTTGAGGATGGTTCATGAGTTGATACGCCCCCTGATGCTTCATAATTCCGGACCACTTTCTCAGGATGAACTATTTGACAAGGCATTGGTGATTCTCAACGACGAAGACCAGGCGATTATAAGACAAAATAGGGCTCGAGTCGACATTCAACTAGTTCTAGATGGCGTATATCAATCAGCCAAGGACAAGCAAACTATATGCGAACGGAAACAATGGCGATTTTCTTACAAAAACCGACATATTGTAATCCGAGACGTGGCAGCTAAAATTTCATCGTCGCTCGCAAAACTCATTCAAATCGGAGATGTCGTCGTTAATGCGGATCCACTGCATGCTGGTTTACCATGGGCTGGTATTCGTCTATTACTTCAGGTAAAGTCAGAGTTTCTCTTAAAAATCACTTTACACTCATAATGAGTCGCTGAGTCTCGTTCTGTTCTGACAGTCTCATTCCAGGTAGTGATATCAGATAGCCATGTCATGGGTAGCCTCCTCGTAGGACTCAAAGTTGCATTCGATACGATTGACAGATTTAAGGCATATGTGGAATACTTACAGAGTTTACCTTCATCAAAAGTATTGCAGAATTTCGAAAGGTCCTTGGTCGAACTTTACGCCCTAATCTTGCAGTTCCTTGCTTCGGCCATTCGGACGTATGAAATGTCCGCCAAAAAGAGAGTCTGGAAATCCTTTTGGAAGAACGAGGAAATTCTAGAATTTGAGACTCGTCGCGATAAGCTTATCAGAAAAGTGGAGGATGACGCCCAAAGTTGCGATCGGCAGTTTATGAATCAGGGGCTTGACAGCCTTCACAAGAAGCTCGAGGCACTTGTGAAATTGCAAGATATCGAAGAATCCATAGTGATACTCTCGGAAAAAATAGACCTGTACAAACTGCCTGTCGCAGAAGGGGCCAATTTCGATTCACATAAAACGGAAAATGAACCTAAATGCCTTCCCAATACTCGAGTGGATCTGCAGCAACAAATTTCTGATTGGTCTGAGGACCCGGATGGCAAATGCATATTCTGGCTGAATGGTAGCGCTGGCACGGGAAAATCCACCATTTCCCGTACTATTTCTCAGTCTTTCGAGGATGAGGGATTGCTAGGAGCAAGCTTCTTCTTCAAACGTGGTGAGAATGATCGCGAAAAGGCCGAGAAGTTCGTTACCACAATCGCTCATCAGTTGGTGATCAAGATGCCGGAAATAGGACAGTCAGTTGCACAAGCAATCAGTCGGGATGCTAGCATTGTGACTGCAAATCTACGAAAGCAATTCAAGCATCTGATTTTCGAGCCGCTTTCTGCTTCTTCGCAAATCTCTAGGTTAGTCATAGTAATCGACGCACTGGACGAATGTGAGGAGGAAGGTATTCAGACGATCATTGATCTTCTGAAAGAATTTGAAGGTCTATCAATGGTTAGTCAGAGGATACACTTGCGCATTTTTGTGACTAGCAGACCAGAACTACCGATCCGTCTAGGGTTCAAGAAGATCTCTAAGGATACACCGGATCTTGTACTGCACGATATTCCAAAAGAGATGATCGAGCAAGATATCTCAACTTATCTCATGTACGAGTTCGATCAGATTAAAGCCACCCATCGAAAATTGTCCAACTGGCCACCAGAGCAAGAAAAGTTCAACAGTCTAGTTCAGATGGCTGTCCCGTTGTTTATCGTTGCAGCCACAGCATGTCGTTTCATTGCAGATCGAAGGTATGACCCACAAAAGCGTCTGATGACTATTCTAGACGGCGGGAAGAACTACAAATCTAGATATCACAAGATATACCAACCGATCCTTGATCACCTACTTGTCGATGAAGAAGACTCCGAAGAAGATGAAGATGTCATCATCCAGGAATTTAAAGAAGTAGTTGGAACGATCATTACTCTTGCCGATCCACTATCTGTAACCTCACTCGCAAATCTTCTCGATATCGATGAAGAAGATGCCCACAGGCAGCTAGAGCTTCTACATTCTGTTCTGTACATCCCGGCCCACGAAGATGAACCCGTGAGAATCCACCATCTCTCGTTTCGAGACTTTCTTCTCGGTAGTGTGGAAAAGAATCCAAGTCGGTTTCATGTAGATGAGAGTGAAGCACATGGAAGAATCGCCACCAAATGTCTAGAACTTATGTCCAAGCCTGGATGTTTAAAACAGAACCTGTGCGATTTCAAAGAACCGGGGATATTGCAAAGTCAGGTTGATAAGTCTGTTATAGAGAAGCACTTGCCAACCCATGTCCAGTATGCTTGTCGCTATTGGGCATATCATTTCGAAAAGAGTAAAGATAGTGGTTTGGAAGACGAAATATATGAATTTCTTTCCCACCACTTTCTTCATTGGCTGGAGGCTCTCAGCTGGTTAGGGAAGATTTCCGAATGTATTCTTGCAATAGGTTCATTGGAATCTTGTATCTCAGTGAGCTTAATGCGCTGGGAGTGTTTTTGATGACTTACTGATCCATCATATAGGCAAGTAAAAATGCGCAATTGTACGATTTGGTACACGATGCCAAGCTATTCGTTCTCCATAACCGAGGGGTTGAACAAGCTCCTCTACAGATATATTGCTCCGCTCTATTTTTTGCTCCGGAGAATAGTGTTATTCGGAAGACTTTCGAATGGTGCATTCCTAAGTGGGTTCGGAAAATATCCAAAATGCAACCGAATTGGAGTCCCATTCTGCAAACTCTGGAAGAGCATGGAACTTCAATGGTAGCTTTTTCTCCAGACAGCAAGGTAGGCATTTCGGCGTCTGACGATTCTCCCGTTGTTCGTTTATGGGATGCCATGACCGGACAGGTACTGCAAGAGTTAAATGGCGGGGAACCAGTAGCCGTGTCGTCGGATATTCCAAATTACGTTATAGCTTCCAGCTCTGAAAATATAGTTAGCTTATGGAATCAAAAAGGTAAACTGCTAAAAACGCTCGAAGGTCATCAAAGTAAAGTAACCTCGATAGCATTTTCGCCAGTTGGTAAAATTATAGGGACTGCTTCTGGCACCACAGTCTACCTGTGGGATGTTAAAACCGGTCAGTTGTTGCAAAAGCTGGAAGGTCATTCCAAGACCATTCATCTAGTATCCTTTTCGCAAGATGGAGAGATTATAGCATCTGGATCATATGATGGGATCCTTCAGCTGTGGGATGTGAAAACAGGATCATCGTTGCGAATGCTTGAGGGAAAGTCTGGGAATGTAAATGCAATAACATTCTCACCGCACGGAGATGTACTAGCTTCTGGATGTACTGATCAAACCATCCATGTATTTCATACGAAGACGGGAGAAATTCTGAGAATACTCCAAGGCCATTCCGGCGCTGTTCTCTCGTTAGCTTTTGCCCCAAACAAGTCTAATATTTTAGCCTCAGGCTCTTACGATAACACAATTCGATTTTGGGATATCAATACTGGCGAGTTGCTGAAAACAATTGAAGGCCACATGGTTGCAATTTCATCTATAGCTTTTTCAAAGAACGGCGAAATGATGGCTTCAGGTTCTTGGGATGCTATGATCAGGTTATGGGATACTAGGATAATTGAACCATCGCAAGCACCTCCAGAAGCTCACACAGACCACACATACTTGGAAAACGGACTCCTGGGATTGAACTTTTCGCCCGACTTGAAGATGGCAGCTTGTCGCCGTGAACGAACCATTCAACTATGGGATGCAATATCGGGTGATTTACTGCGAACTTTCAGCCCCGATGGAAAGGCGCCGCATAATATAGCATGGTCTTCGGATGGCCGATTAATATTGGTATATGTGGGCTTCAAAATCAAACCCGTGAGAAAAGATTTAACGACGATTTGGGATACAAGAACATACGAATCGTTACCAATACCCACTGGAGATAATTTAGAAACGCTTTTAAACGACTCCATCGCATTTCCGACCACTGCCGAATCCTACTTTATTTCGGGGGGTTGGGTAAAAAACCATGCTTCTGATAGCAGTAACAGTCAGAATATTCTTTGGCTTCCTCCTGATCATCGCCCGGCGGGCCTTGAATATACGACAGCCCCAAATGGAGTTATAGGTTGGGGAGGAGATAGTTCAAAAGATATTTTCTTCTGTCAAATTGAGGAAAGTACTCAGATGAAATCTGGATAAAAGACTGTATGCTAGGGAGTCGGGCGAAACAATTGTTGTGTACCTGATAATTTTTTCTACATGTGCGGCCAGGGATGAGTGAACCTAAGAAGCAAATACATTTTTATGTTTGCAAAAGCACTCGTTTCGTTCGATTGAGATGTCATAAACGAGACGCATTCACCAGTGGGTGCAATAAAAATTTCACCATATCACAATTTTCAATGTCTAATAACTTTTTAAACATTTACCCATTCAACTTCAGATTTAAGATTTACAATGTCCAAGTGGCAGGCAATTATTTAAGAAGTCTTTATTGGAATCAATAATAAGTTAAATTTATATAAATTTTCAAAAATATAAAATGGTGAAATTTTTACTGCAACCACTGGTGATTAGATTTCTCATGCGGGGTAAGGAGATCGGAAAGTGGACGGCCCGGTCAACCTGGTTTGGTGCACTGTTACCTCGGACACCAGTCAGGCCGATATCATTTCAACTTTCCGAAAATTCTAAGGGTGGGAAAGAGGAAGCCAATATTAGATGCTTTCGCTCATTCTGCAAGTCTATCCTCACAACAAGCAATAACCAAATTGTTCGTCTGTGGGCGAGAGTCGACTACTCCTGAGTGCAGAATTCGGGTTGCAAACGCCACTCTCCAGTGAAACATGTGATTTCCTAACTGGAAACATTCAACCAGTGCTTTTCCTGAACGCGTATGCGGGGCGGGTCTTCGGCATTCGCTTAGGACTCATAATCTCCAGTTGTGGCTCGAGCGTGGACAACAATTCGGCATTCGCTTGTGTCCCACGTGAGTATCTGTGGAGAAGTGTCGGCGGCGTCTATTAGAATGGCTCAAGCGAATACCGACGATGAGCATGTATAGTTTGTATAAAGAAAGCACTCTTTCATCCTATCTAATACGCGAAGTATCTCCTTTCTAAGCCACTACCAGTAACATCAGTATCATGTCTACCTCTACCAATAATTCCACGGCAGAAAAAGCCACCATTGTGATTATTCAGGGCGGCTGGCAAACCCCCCACCCATACGATGCTCTTGTAAAGCAGCTCAGATCTTTGGGTCACCCTACTATACACCCCGCTCTTCCAAGCTGCACAGATTCCGACGATCCCTCCTTCCCATCCAAGACACTAATAGATGATGCGCTTGCCGTACGATTGGAACTCATCCGTCAGGTAGAATATGAAGGCAAATCTGTAGTAGTTGTGATGCACGCAGTCGGAGGCTTGATCGGCAGCGAAGCCATCACAGAGGACCTTACCCGTGCTCATCGGAAGGCAAAGGGATTGCCTGGGGGTGTGGTGCATCTGTATTTTTTCACTGCGTTCATTCTACCTGTGGGAGACTCGATATGGACTGCTTTCAACGGAGAACACCAAGATATTGACATGAGAGTAAGTTTATTTTCCGCCACTTAAGCTTACATAAATCCTTTCTAACAAAATTCAAGCCTGATGGTAGATGCGCGCTGGAAAATGGGGCGACAACCATCTATGCCGAGCTTCCTGAAGAAGAGGCAAAGTTATGGGAGTCGAAACTTGTTCTTCAGTCTTCTCAGATCCTGAAGACGAAGCTTACTCGTGCGGCATACAGTTACGTACCTTCTACGTATCTTGTTTGTGAAAATGACAAGGCTCTTAAAGCACAATTTCAGAGCATGTTTGGAGCAAGAGCAAATTCCAAGATTGATAGCTGGAGTGTAGGAAATTCGCCAATGTTGAGTGAGACGGCGGCGTTTGCGGGGAAGATTTCGGCGGTAGCACAGGCAGCAATTGAGGGCTGAGGCTTGACTATTTAATGTACGGAGTTGTTGGACACCCAGGACCACGATTTATGTTTTCCAATACAGATGTTTCATATGTTCTGCTTCCAATATTTACATAATTTGACATCCTTCAAATGGCAGTCGTAAGGAGTTAAACGCCTGCCAATCCCCGGAGCCAGTCTGATGCCAAACACCACTTTGGCGCGAGTCCCAGTCCCAATCCCAAGTCCCCGGTCCCAAGTCTAACCCCGATCCATTTTATACACTTTGAACTGCGCGGTTCCAGCGCTGGTCCTATAGGATATCATTCCTAAGAATGGGTGATGAAAATAGCCTCGTCGCAGAAGCCAGCCCGTCGAAATTTAACGACATGTCCCTTGAAGTTCGACTTCATTCGTATAGATTTCCCACCTAGTTCAACATAAAACAAAAACAGCAACAACTGGAAAAGCAGGTACAGCAGCTGTCACAGCAACCCTTCTTTTCTTTTTCATCTGGATTTCCCTTCAAGTCGGATCTTGGGGACGACTGAATTCAATTGTCAGTGATCCCGGCATTTAGAATATGGGTTCCATTTCTGCTTACTGGCTGACTGGAAATCTGCGTTATAGTCATGGGCGGCTTTAAGGTTGGTTGAGTGGCGGGATTCATTGTGATGGCGGATGGTTGGATGAACTGACTGGTAATTGCGACCGTTGTTTTAGCATTGGACGCACGATTTAGGTGGAGTCGTTTTTGATATATGATGATTTATTTAACTGTCGACCTGAGAAAGCTATCGTCCGATGCTTACAGTATAGAGAGTCGTGATTGATTTGCAACGACGTGATTTCAGATTTTCGAAAGCAAAACCAGAACCCAAATCCGAAACTTTTATTTTTCAGCATTGCACACCGACTATATAGGGCTATGAAGAAGGAAGCATATGCCTGTTCCCGGTTGCAAATCCCATGGCAGTGCCATCATTTGATTCCCACCGCAGCACGCTAACACCTATTAATACACAAAGGAAATTGGAGGGTACGTGGAGCGGTGGGTACGCTAGAGTAAGCCTGAGAAGCTAGAACACACCATTAATAACCTCATCGGATCATCTAGGATGTCAACTAATCCCACTGAAAGCACAACCATAAAATTGCCATATTAAATGAACTACGGGAGCAGAGCCAATCCCATCAATGTTCTCAATCATGGGAAGGTCTTGGAAAAACCGGGACAAGCAAGAATATAAATGGGTCGGCTTGGCTCTTTCTGCTAAACGAAACTTGGAAGTCTACGGGATATGTTTCAACGGCCAATTACCGGATTGACAAATGATCTACGGTTAACTTGGTCTGATCACGAACGTTACCGGATTCCGCGATTCCCCATTCTTTGAGAAGCTCAAATGTCAAGATTTAAAGGGGGCACACAGTATATTCATCGGAATATTGTGCACGCCATATATGTTTCCAAACGACTTATATGGGTGACAGAACTTATATCGCCTACAAATAGACATACACATCCCGATGCGTTTACTTTTGTGCGACCGGTTACCTCTGAAATGAATTTATAATTGATTTTTCATTGTGTTCTCATGGATAGATGATGAGGGGTTTAGCTTGGTGAGGATTGATTGAAAGGCACTGTACGACAAACGACCCCGACATGAGCCGACCAAAAACGACATTTTACGCGTTATATAAATCAATCTAAGAGTGATTCTGTCACATACGACCATAGATCAAGGAGAATTGGGCATCCCGTCCGCTCTGCCATACACAAGCCTTGAATCGGTGGATTAGTAGTTGGGTGGGTGACCACCAGCGAATCCCCACTGTTGTATGTACTCTTATTTATTTTTTGCATTTTTCAACTTCTCTATTTTGTAAAATTACTAGGTAGGTAGGGAGGAATTGACCTTTTAATTTTTTTTGGCGTTGTTGAAACTCTTCGAACAGAGAATATGTCGAAGCGTAGGGACTGTATGTAGGTATTCAAGCTTCACCGGCTTTTGGCGGGAAAACAGAAGGACTACTGTACAGACGACGAAACGCTCCATCCGGTCATCTAAGATATCCGCCCCCAAATCGATGTATGGTACATCTACTGCCGAGCCCCCACGACACAATACGCATCGATACAACTTACTGTATCGGTCGATTCCAGCACACATATCTTCATTAGCCACACAAACATACAAGTACAATAAGCGGAGAAACAGTATTGTAAAATGCAGAAATCCCCCTGGAAGGTGCGTCTGGTTTGTTTGCGGTGGCTTTACATCAGCAGTTCATTTCTCAGGTGAGTTCATTTCTCACCTGAGAAATGAACTGCTCTTATTTTACATTTTGTGTATTCACCAGGTGGGCTGGTAGTGAAGGTCTGCAATTTAAACTTCCAAATCTGTTCACTTCCAGTCAACACACGAAGCAATGTATCTACATTTCATTTCCAGATCCATAAACATACAATTTCTCTGCTTTTCTTGTCATGATGGCCATTATGCATCCTCCTTTCTTTTAAAACCACGCATTTTTCTCGAAAGAAATTCTCATCATATCGCGCGCACCTTTTTGTGGAGCCTCCGCCTTTGATGTATAACTCACTCAGTATCCAATCCATAAAAGCTTTTTGGGCCTCAAGCCGAGTTCCTCTTGTCATATTCCTGTTTACCAGGAATACACATCTATCCCCACCTGAATGGCTAGTAGCCTCATCCACAATGCCAAGCACATCGCACCACGTTTTATCTCACTCCTCCCTTACCATCCTCTCATGTCGCCCACTTTATCACACTACTCAGTACAATGCCCTTCCTTACAACCCTCGCACCTCGTCTTGTCATGCGGACCCCTACTCTTCTTCCCCTGCCACGGCACATTATCCGTCTGCACACCACACCACTTCTTAAGTCTATACACCACCCTGTCCGCATACGAATCATCCAGCAACGGCTTGCTCAACCTATTGCACTGTTTGCAGCGCTGGAAGTAGACGCGTGCGTTATATTCTTCGCCCTCGTAGAGTCGTATCGTGATCGCGATTTTCTTGCTGCTCCACCCATCGTTGGAACAGGATGCGTTGTGGCAGATGAAACGGCCCATGATGTTGGTGTCGTAGTCTCTTACGCAACTTGGGGAGTCCACTGGATGAAAGCCAAAGGTCAGATTGGAGTCTGAGAGCAGAGCTGACACGGAGGTATCGAAGGAGGGGTAGATGTCCCAGCGCTTGGGGGGTTTGGATTTCGACTTTTTGGAAGGCATGATTGCTGCCGGTGAGGGATCGGTGGTTAGGGATGGGCTTGTGAGGCCGTGTTGAAGCGGCAAATATGAATGTAAATGAGGATCCGATTTGATGCAAGTAGGAAATTCACTTTTTTATTTAGCTTTTTCTCGAGTGCGAACCGACTGCAAACGGCTTACCTACTGAAGTTTTTCTAACGTACTATGATTCAAGTTAGTGACGAGCACATCATCGAAATAGAAACGACCACTCATGTAGTAATGTCAGCAGAGCAGGCATGAATCTTTTCAAGAGGGTTGACCAAACTAAATATTCCCTTCCTTCAGTATCCTTTACCGCCTCACTTTTGCATCTGGAAGTATCGTTTTTCTTGTTTTTTTGAGCTCAAGTGGTCGTACCACACCTCACATGCAGTCCAGCTGCCAATCGCTTTTTTTTTGGAAATCGGATGGCCGCAGTGGCCCAATATTAGCACCTTATTAAAGTAGTACAACATATACATATATTATACAGTGCAATATTCTTCAAACAAAAACGCCTCTACCTTCCTCCCCCAATTATTTAAGCAAATGCATCCACATCCTCCCACCTTCCCCATATACCATAACAAATCAACTAATATCCAGCCCCTCCTTCATGTAACACCGCCGTTGCATTTATTACCAAGTCTCAGATATACTCCAGCGCAATCAAGTCAAGGGTACTAATGAATCACAGCCCAAACGAACCAAGAAATTGCTGAAAAGTGGCGTAAATAATTACGAGTCACATCTTTCTGGGTTGTCTTTGCCGGAACAATGCATACAAATCGACCGAAAACCTTCACCGAGTGGCTGTTTGTTCGAAAATACAGGAGGCTGCTATTTAGTGCGACGCGGCATATACTACGCTGGAGCCTCGCATTTCCAAGTAAGCAAATTACTTTTTTCGGGGATGAAAAGAACCTAATCATGTCATAGTTTATTTGTGGAGAAAATGTGATATTTTGACTGGGATATTTTGTGGATGAAAGCCGATTCGCAGGGATGTAGTAAAGGAAATGCAATATGCATATGCCCATAATGCCTAGTTTTGGCTGGCGATCACATTGCTGCTTCCATCGGAGTAATAAACGAAGCTGGAGAAATCATAGACAATGAAGCACAGAGTATTCTGACATTCCGACCGGCATTTAACTCTTGAAACGCTAGCTATCCGTATAAACAATGAAACCCGAGAGGCAGACGGTTCATCATGGGTAAGGCGAGGAATGAGATCAAATATTCTGTCGCTTCAATCATCAATCATAGCACGACGACGACGACCCGCAATACAATGCCCCGCCAGACATCCTTCACACCTATCCTTATCATGCGGCCCCATGGTCCCTTCTCCTATGTCCGGCCATTCCACCTCGATCCCATTCCAAACCTTAATCCAAAATGCCACCCTCTCAGCATATGAGTCCGAGTCTTCCAATTCCGGCCTACTCAATCCATCACATCTCCTGCATCGTTGATGATACACCGTCGCGTTATACTGATTCCCTGGATACAATCTAATCGTAGTAGCGATGATCCCGCTCGTCCAACCCTTTTTCGAGCATCTTTTATTATGGCATGTAAAACGTCCGACAAGGTTGGTATACTTTGTTTTTGTTTTTGTTGGGTCAATTTCTGAATACTCGGCGGTGCGAAAAGTGCAAGTTAGGCCATGCTCTTCGACAAGACGTGCTACTTTTGAGTGCAAAGCGGGGTAGGTTGACCAGCACTCCGAGATTGGGGATTCTCCCTTTGTTTTCTTGGTTCGTGGGAGCTTCTTTTTGGCAGTGCGTACTGCTGTAGCTTTTGGTAACTTGCCTGTGGAAGGTGTGGATGTGGGTGTGTTTCGAGGAATATCGGCAGCAGAGGTGGGTGCAGAGGTATGGTATGGGAGGTTAAATGACGTCGCTG
>JWJA01004567.1:0-29946 GCA_000812885.1 Lanzia echinophila
AAGAAATACAATCAAAATTCGCTCAAGCTCACTGCTATACATTTGTTTATAATGTTGTTCCATAATGGCGACTGCGTGATCTGGTAAAGCGTTGGTCTCTATACCATTATTGTCAATGATTTGGTCTAGCTCGTCCTCCTGGCCATAGTTGATTAACCGAGGATAGGCGGTAATGCAAGTTCGCTGGACAGCTATCAATTGCGCCGAAGGCTCTTTCGGTAAAATATCCTCCAGGACGTTTAGCATAGCAAACACTGTTTTCACAGGAAGCATGATACTATGTTCCTGTTTATTGCGTTGATATGCCAGCTCGTGTTGTGCTTTAATGCTAAGGAATGTTAAGAGAGCTGTGCCAAGTTCTCCTTCTCTAGATATATTCACTGCTTTCCAGTCCTTGAGATCTAGCATACCGCGAGAATGGGCCAATGCAGCGAGATCGAGTCCAAAACCGTTGAGCATCAACACCAATTCTTGAAGCCATTCATGCTTCGCAGCGTGCTCCAGTATCGTTGGAAGTTCTAATGCTGCTTTAGCATGGGCATCCATCAAACGTTGTGCTACCCAGCTCTTGTCCTTCCGCCATAAACTGTCCAACACAAAATCGTAATTGGGATCGTACTTGAACAAGAAACGGTCGAACAAGTTATTAATGGTTTCCACTGCCAATTCGGGCCATTTTCGAGGTACCCCAAATGCTGAGACTAAAAATATGTCAAGGTTGGGAACAACCACCTCTTGGAATAACCGTTTGGCTTCCACTGTTTCCGAAGATTGTGGAGTTCTAAGAGCCACAACGAAGACAGATGTTAACGTAGCCACCGAAACAAGGGGATGCCTTACAGCCCATTCAGCACGCGTTCGTACTTCTGGCTTAGACTCGGCATAATCATCCAATGTGAAAGACGGCTGAAGGCCTGGAATGGTCAACGCATCAAGTTCAGTGGGGCTTAAAGAGGCATAAGCACTGATGAAGGATAATTGAGTTTCTGAGTTCTGCCAAGTTCCACCTAACAACTGTTGTATAATGGATGGCTCTTGCAATGCAAGTGGCCGAAGAGCTTCGTATATTGCCAGAAACTGTTGTGGAGATATCCGTAGATCTGGTGTATCAAAACATGATACAACACGCTGCCAACTAAATTCCGTAGAAATTTCTTTTCGGATACTATTGACAAGAATATGTGGAGAAAACGAAGGCGTTCGACTAATTGCAGTGTAGAGTAAGGCTGCGGCCACCTGTTCTTCTTCCAAAGAGCCTGGAACTCCCGATCGCAAATAGTTCCTACACGTATCCTCATCTGACGTAAAAGCAGACCCAGTCCTTTGTATGTACAGGGCTAGTTTGTTGCCTTCCGTAAGTATATGCATCAAGAAGAGTGCCGCGAGAACCTCGGTGGGAGCGGGAATATCTTGTTCCAGGTGGCCCGAATAACGAAAATCGATCGCTCGAAATAGTGACATTTTTGCTTGAGGATCAAAGTTCGGAGGGTGGCCTTGTATGAAGCGATCGACAATTGTGGCAAGGAAGGAGGGTTGGAGATCTTCATGATTAGATCCCGAAAGAGACTCGAGGAAGGATGTATAATTTGCAGACAGGATGGCATCGGCTGTGGAATTGTCAGTACAGGATAGAAGAGAAGGGTGGGCTAGCAGCAACCTTTGGTTTTGAGATCTGATCTTGACCCGGTTTTGAAAGCAAGTGCTAGGATTGTCTTCTCGAGCGCGTCTAGCTTAAAATGTTCCATGAAAGTCGAGAGGTCAAAATCACGAAAGATATCCTCATTCGCAGTTTCTATCGACTCCGCAATCTTCCCCGCCTGTTCAACATCTTGGGATATCTTCCGTACTTCGTTCACTAGGATTGGATAATTGCCTGGATTTAGGACCGCTCGATTCAGGCCAGGAAATATTTGGGGGGCATTGCCAACCACAAGTCGGCAGAAGTATTTTGTGTATACTTCCATGCCGTGTTCATCTACCAGCTATCAAGTCGAGTTTGTTAGATTGATTCGCAGGGATGTAAGGGACCAAATAATTTCTATTCCGTACCTTTCTGAGCTGTTCAGCTTGTTGATCCCACTTTGTCCGATCTTTATCTTCTTTTATTGTGCCGAGTAACAAGTAAACTTGAGCGACAACAATTTTGTTGACGGAGCTCGAACCGATTGGGCTATTTGTAGATGGACTTGCGCCAGCACTGAAGGTGGAATGATGTGAACCGTGAGGCGAATGACTAACTCCTGTCACTATTGTTTGCGCCGGTGAAGGTGTGAAAGTCCCCCCTCTTGAATTCACCATCGAAGATAGTTGTATTTTGGCGCAGACCCACTCCCGCAGAGCTTCCTCTCAATCTTCTTGTAAGATGAAAGGTGATCTATCTGGGAGGAGTGGACATCGAAGAGATGGTAATAAGTATGCGCGACAATATTAAAGGTTGTATGGTCGAGTTTAGTTGGTTTAGAAAAGAATTTGGAGGATGTGATCGTTGTGGGGCAATGATGGTTTTGATGTACTGTACGCCAGAAATTGAGGTTGAAGTCAGCAAGTGTAAAGTTAAGTGTAGCCAGGATTTCGCAATGTTCGGCTAATAATGAGGCTGAGGCTCTTTCAGTTACATAAAAATTTGGTTTGTGAGTTTTCAAAGATAGATATTAATTGTAATTTAAATTGAAAATAAATAAAGAGAATGTCAAAAAAACAATAATATTTATATATTTTATTACCAGCAATTTTAAAAATTCTATAAATCTAAATACATTAACAATTGCCCAGGTGGTGATGTACTACAGGTAATTCTATGGGTATGGAATGGACAGTCAGTCAACTTTATCGCCACCAATATCAACAACTAAGCGCCAACACGATACATTACTTATCTTAGGTAGGTACTTGTTTGGGAATGTACCTAGGTAAGTGAAAATGTACAGTATTCGATTCTTTGATGCCAATTATCTAGGCCTTTCTACCTATTCATCTTGGACCGAAGTAGTTGTATGTATATGTCGCCTTTTGTTCTAAGTAGAGTTTTGGCTTGGATCCTCCTAGAATATAAAATCTGCGGGGAATTTCGTAGTTACTGATCTGAGCGGCCTTTTATACATTCTAAGTTGTCGCCTTTTCCATCGATAAATTCATACAAAATGGCATATACCTACCTAGATACCTACTACACGCACATGGCTCTCCCAGCAAGTCAAAATAAATCACCAAAGTACCAAGGTGCTGATGCTTCTATGAATATATACGTATTGTTCACCGTGTTTCTGGCTGCGGTGCTTGGCCCTTCCTCGCTTACATAATACTTCAACCCCAAAGACTTGTAATTGGATATTTTTAAAATGGGTTGCCCCTCCTACCAGATACAGCTGTTGAAATCAACACAACAAAAAAAAGCCGGTGTAAGCTTTGGGCGATCCTTAAGCTTAGCAAAAGTAAATCCACCATTTCTGCATCAACGACCCATTCATTTACTGATTGTCATACAATCTCAGAAGTGATTCTTCTTTTTTCCACTTTATTCATTTTCTTTCTACTTTTATTAATATTGAAAACTAATCAAATTCTTGCCCTTCGAAGAGTGTGATTGACTTTTCTTATTTACATATTTTGACCCCAAACCCTTGGGCAAAATGCCTGGAACAATATCAGATGGACCTTCAGTCACCATGAGTTTTGCAAATAACTTTTGGGGAAAGGATGATGCTGGAGTGGAACCATTGCTACAGCGTATGGTTCACGCGAAACAGACTTGTGATGAATTAAAAGCTTTCTATGCTGGTATGTTTATTCCATGATGTCTAATCTTGTACTGATCAATTTGTATAGCGCGTTCTGCACTCGAGGATGAGTATGCTCGAAAGTTACTCCAATTGTCTCGAAAGCCTTTAGGATCACAAGAAACGGGAACTCTGAGGGCGTCATTAGATGTTTTAAGGGGTGAGGTCGAGGCGATGGGAAAATCACATCAGACCATTGCGTCGCAGATGAAAACAGAGTTAGAGGAGCCGCTGGCGGCATTCGCAGGCGCGATGAAGGAAAGGAGGAAGATTGTTCAACATGGCACAGAGAAATTATTGAAGATTAAAGTACAACAGACACAGCAGGTCAACAAGGTACAAACCTCGGTTCCAACTTATAGATTATCACTAAATGCATGCCAGACTCGAGACAAATATGAGCAAGAATGCCTCAAGATCAAAGGATATCTTGCACAAGGACACATGGTTATGGGACAGGAAGAACGAAGAAACAAAGCGAAACTCGAAAAAACCCAGATCAACCTGGCCACCTCGAATACGGAGTACGAAAACGCCGTGAAGATTCTAGAAGACACAACAGGTCGTTGGAACAGAGATTGGAAGGCGGCAGCTGACAAGTTCCAAGATCTCGAGGAGGAGCGGCTTGACTTCATGAAGAGCAGTCTATGGAGTTTCGCAAATATTGCCTCGACTGTGTGCGTCAGCGATGATGCTTCTTGTGAGAAGGTTCGTCTTGCTCTTGAAGAGTGCGAGGTGGAGAAGGACATTATGTCTTTCATAAAGGAACGTGGTACCGGCCAGGAAATACCAGATCCACCGAAGTACATCAACTTTTGCCGTGGTGATGCAGACTCGCAATCGGAAACTTCTGAAGACGAAGCTTATTCAGTGGCGCAATTCCCGAGGACAATTAACCCAGTCTATAGAAGCTCTTCGCCCCAGCCTTCTACATATGAATCTCATCATGATCCTCAAAACCCCCTAGCACAAGACTTACGGCATGTGGAAGATACACCGAAGAGCCGTGAGCAAACAGCAACTCCACAGAAGCCCGCACCGCAAAGTTCAAGCCCAGATGTATCACGGCATGCACAAGTTGAGGATTATGAACCAGATCCGCCGATACGAGCTGCTGAGCCCGACTATCAACCACCAGCCAAATCCAGGCCAAGGGCGCAATCTCAAGCTAGCCACCAGCAACCAGGTAGATCTCGTGGACAGTCTCAGATAGAATATCAGCAATCTGATCGAAGACAACAGCCTACGCATGATTGGAAGCAAGTTGAGGTGCAGTCCAGACAACAGAATCAACAGATGGATCATCAACAACAGGCAAGACAACGACAGCAGTCAATCGATTTTAAGCAAAACGATAGGCATCAACAAAGTGAAAGGCAGAAACAGGCTCAAGCCCAAGCTCAGGCTCAAGCTGCTCAGGCTCAAGCTCAAGCTCAAGCTCAGGCTCAGGCTCATGCTCAGGCTCAAGCTGCTCAGGCACAAGCTCAGGCCCAGGCCCATGCTCAGGCTCAAGCTCAAGCTCAAGCAGCCTATCGTCAACAGCAAGAACGACCACGACAAGCTCAACTTGAATACCAGCGTCCTGAAAGTTCACGACAGCCTCAACCCGACTATCAACAGCGTCCCGACAGCGCAAGATTGCCGAAAATGGATTGGTCCAAACCTATCCATATGCCCTATGATCCACCACAAGGCCAATTGACCTTGCAGGGCCAAATACCTCCTCAAGGTCAAATAGCAGCAGTACCTCATGATCCCTACCCTATGGACGGCATGACGATGTTATGTCGAACTGGACCTCCTTCGGCTCCTTCGGATCGGAGCTCTGCGCACAGCCCAGCGCGACCATCGAGTCGAGACTCTCAAAGTGATGACTCTAATCCTACGTCATTTTCTAGCCAGGACCCTAAGAGTGGTAAATCTTCCCCTGTGAAACAAAGCGCTCCATCTCCGGAAAAGTTGGTCCAAAAGAAGAAGAGTGGGTTTTTCCAAGGTCACAACAGCCCCTTCCGAAGAAAAAGTACTAAAGATAAAGATATCCCTACCACTGTCAGGCCGGCACCATCCAATCGCAATACGTGGTCTGCCAGAAACACCAGTTCTCAGAGCACTCCAACTCAGCGACCTAATTCCAGGATGATTCAGCCAGCACCAAAAACCATGATGATCGCGGACAGACCAAGTAACAGTCCGGAGCCAGTTGACCCTCGTGCAAATTTTCAGTTAAACGTGGGGAATAATGTTTTTGATGTTGCTGCCCCAGAAAAGAAAAATAGATTCGCTCAAAGTGCTCCTACCCCAAGCCAAGAAGAGGAATTAGACCCAATAGCGCAAGCTCTCGCCGACCTCAAAGGGGTCACAAAAGCATCATCTACTAGAGTATCCGCTGAGGATTATCACGGAGTACCGACACCAGCTCCTGGTGCGACACCTGCATCTAGACCTGGAGGACCTCAAATGGCCAATGGAGCTTTAATGGCTGGTATGCGAGGTACACCTCCACCATCTTATGATACTGCACCAGTCGAGAGACTCGGCCTTCCATCGCCAGCTTTCACCTCAAAGGCTATGCAACAAACCAGGCAAAAATATGTTGACCAAACTGCGAACCTATTTAGCCCAACACAAGCAAGACCAGACTCACAACAGGCTGCATATGGGTCTCGACCAGGAACAAGAGGTTCAGAAATGCCAATAGCTACCTCCCCCGCCCCTACCCGAAAACATTCGCCTCGACCAGTAACGCAAGCAGAAATCAGACAACCCGTCCCCAAAGCCGCATCGCCCGGGCCATATGCTGGAAGCGTGCATTCTCGAGGCGGATCAACCCCACAGCCAAATCGCGGCTCTGGAAGCTACTACCAACGCAACTCTCCATCCACTACTACTCGTGCTGTCTCACCAGCTCCTTTCGCACAGCAAGAAAGGCCAGCTAGCAGCCACATTCAAGCTCCTTTCGCACAACATGAGAGGCCAAGTAGCAGTCATATGACGTCTCCATTTCAACAACAAGAGAGACCTAACAGCAGCCACGTGAAGGCTCCGTTTGGTCAACAAGACCGACCTGCTAGTAGCCAGTCCATCAACAATATGGCAATCCAATTAGCTCCCGCTCCAGATGGTGGCTATGGCTCTCAAGGACGTAGTGGTAGCAGAGCCGGTGCTGGTTCTCGAGCCATGGGCTACTACGGCGGAGAAACTGATCAACAATTGACGGCTCGAACGAGAAGTAAGAGTGTTGCAGATGTCAGACAATTCAACAGAGAAGGCCGTCCAATTCTCCATTTCGGTAAGCCACTTGCTGATATGTGAACTATCCACCTTGACCAGAATTTCCTTACTGACAACTTTCTCAGCTCGTGCACTTTTCATGTACAAAGCTGCAATAAAAGAGGAACTAAGCTTTGCGAAGGGCGATGTACTTGCAATACTGACTCATCAAGACGATGGATGGTGGGACGCCGAAGTCGTTGGAAAGAATGGTAGACCGGGTTTGGTACCAAGCAACTATTTGCAGAAGTGCTGAGATACTCATCGGGCCTGATGGCGGCATGGATACGGATGGTTTGATGAAGGAATGAGGGACTGGGATATACCATGGGAATATGTTAATATGATGATGGTGATGATGATGCAGCGTTCAATGACGGATTTTCTGTGTTTTACTATTCTACTTCAATAGTTTTTTGACTTCTGTGAGCGATATTTGGGGATATTTGGGGATTTGTTTCGGTGGAAGCGTTTGGGCCTGTGTGTTTTATTGTGATTATCAGAATTTGTTTTTCTACTTCTAGGAGAGATTGGAGATTATTTTTAAGAAATACAATCAAAATTCGCAGCTCGGGGTTCATGGATCTGATTTTATGCATGATGTCTATGTGTTACGATGAGAAGGTATGTTCTTCAATACATCGCGAAGGAAGACAGTCTTGATCATGATTTCATATCATCAGTATTGTTTCTTACTGAAATTAAATAGTTATTAGTTATCTTCCGCTATATAAATGGTTCTCAAATATTTGGATACAACACAGGCCTGGTAGGTCACAATTGTACTAGGTATGTACTAGCCACAAAGTGGCGGTGCTAAAAATAAAAACCCAGCGGCGACGTCATTCGCTGCCCTTGCTTCATTTTGCTCAACCAAACTTCACCATAAATCTTCCATACCAATACTAATGAACATAACCTAACAATAACACTTCGTTCAAGTTTCTTGCCTTTCACAAACAATGTAAAGCAATGGTATGTCTCTTTCTTCTTACAAGTATGACTACCCCTCTCCCTTTTCTTAACCCAATAGTAACCAGCTCTTCTGCGCAGACGTCCTTAATCCGCAAGCCGATCAATATCGCAACGTCTAAACCTGCGCAGAAGACATATCTCAACACGGTTCTTTTCCTCAGCACCTCTTTCATCCTATTCATTTTTGCCATCATCGCATATGCCGTCTTTTACTACAATTGGGTCCCTGCGGTTGGTGTAGAAAGGAGGATTTGGCTGCAGTATGGGTATGTCTTTGCTCGTCTCGAGATTAAGAGAAATTACGAGATAGGAAAATGCCATTACGAGAAAGGGGATCTGGCTAACACATAAAGCAGCCCAGGCCAACATCCACACGCGATAGTGCCCCTCTCCAATAAGCTCAACACACGTCAAGAATACTCCGTAGCACTCGAACTACACATGCCGCGCTCGCCCACCAATCTCAAGACTGGAAACTTCATGATTTCGATCAAATTCCTCGGCCCCTCATACAAACCCTCGTGGCCAGGCCTCGATCTCTCTATTGTCCCGTACAAGAACGAAGATGTGCTATTCTCGTCTAGAAGACCTGCAATCCTGACATACGAGAGCAAGATGATCGGATTGGTAGAGAGAATGGTCAATCTGCCGTGGTATGTGTTAGGGTGGAAACGTGAAGATGAAATTATCCGTCTGGAGATGAGCGAGAGCGTGAGATTTCAAAGGGGAGCGAGAAACTTGCCAGTCGCAGTGGAGGTGGTGGTAGAGAGAGAGGATATACAGGTTTATGGGGCGAAAATAATCTTGCAAGCAAAGTTGGCTGGAATGAGATGGTGGATGTGGAATTGGAGAGTGGGAAGTGCAGTTGTTGGGGTGGGTGCTTTCTGGGGAGTGGAGATGGTCGGAGTAATGTTTTCATTTGCGGTTTTGAGGTTGTGTCTTGGGGGACGGGGAGATAAGAGTGGTCAGAAGGGGAAGGAGGTCGAGTGGGAGAGAGATGATGGAGGCGCTAATGGTGTGAAGGAGGAGGCAGGCACGGATGACGAACCCGATTTGTCGGATACCCCAAGGACGTTTCCGACGGTAGGAAGACAGATGCCATTGGTCTATCCGCCTGTTGGGATTAAGAAGGAGGAAGACGAGGAGGAAGGAAAGGCCTTGGAAGAAACTGTTATCTTGCCACTTGGTGGGGATGCGGATGATGAGGATGAAGAGGGAGGTGATGGGTGGAATGAGGGAGGAGGGAGGAGAAGTGATTCAGGGTTGGGGACAAGTTTTAGTGAAGGTGGCCCTAGTGCACGCGGTAGAATGACAAGGAGGAGAAGCAGAGGCGGGCCTTCTAGCGGGGTGTAGGCTGAAACCGGGTATGGGTCGAACCGCGTGATGCTGGCGTGGAAGGAAGATACCCTTATTATTACCTTCACCGGTAGGCGTTATAACTTATGAACCATCTTGCAACTAATGTTCAAATCTTAATCAATAATTTAAAACTGTTCTCGCATTTTGACAATCAATTATTGGCATTCCACTTAACGACCGAGTTGATCCAAAATCTAAGTTCTTGAATTTTAATATAAATCCGTGTGTTGGTGTCACCAACGGGTGATGATCGGTCAATATAGTACTATGGTCACCTTAATCGTGGTGATCGTCTAGTTATAATATTTGTTGATGCAGAGTAGTAAAAGCTAATTAGGTGGGTAACCATTGAAGATATATTAAGTGACGGTAGTGAGGTGGTATGGCCGCCTCCTTCGCGGGGTATCACCGTACCAACACCTTTTTCAAATTTCACTTTGGTAACTGAATATATTCAAAACCAAGTTCACAAATTTCGATGATTGGATTGGTCCAAAGTCGAAAACTTTTTATCGAACTTTTGATTTACTTAGATGTGTTGATACTTTGAGGGTGGTTCATTAGTTAGTATTGGTAAGGTGGTTAGAGGGTTGGTTGGGACGAAGGAAGATTACCTCTGGTGGTTTTCTGAGACTCCAAAATCACAAGAAATAGCTATGAATTTAGTAGAAGTTTGATGTTTTCATTTTGCAGCTCATAATACTGCTAAGGATATTGATTCTTTGTTACACGTTATTCCATTTCCATTCCTGTCTCCTTGAAAAACGCCAATTCCAAGTCTCTCATTCATAAACACCAATTCCAAGTCTCCTCATTCATAAACACCAATTCCAAGTCTCCTCATTCATAAACACCAATTCCAAGTCTCCTCATTCATATACACCAATTCCAATCATGTCTCCTTCACAAACGCCAATTCCAAATCTACCTCCTTCATAAACACCAATTTCAATCCTGTCTCCTTCACAAGCCCCTTGCTTTTTTGAAGATGCCTACTCCTCCCACACTGACACCCCGTTTTCTCTTTGGAGTATTCAGTTCCATACCCAACTTCCCAGCCAAATCTCTCTCCTTTTGTCTCTCCAACCAGACCTTTCTTTTTCCTCCTTCGGTGTACACCATGTTGGTGTGGTAATCACAGAAGCTTGTTCTTCTGCCATCAACACAGCTTCCACATAAGCTCCCGTCCTTCTTTACTGAAGAACACCACGCAGCATCCCTAGCCTTCCCAATCTCCATGATAACATCTTCTCCCGACCTAATACTCAAGGTGAATTTCCCAGTGTCGACTTTGCTTCGAAAAGGAGCCCGAATTTTCGGATTGAGGATTGAGATCACGGTACCAGGAGTGATCTTGTTGAATTTGTGGAAAGCATCGCCACTGAGGTGAAGGTCGATTTCCCATTTGAGGTTCGTAAGAGTGAGTATCATGTATTTGCCAAGAGATGGAGTTCTGCAAACAATCGGAGCGGATTTCGCGCCTACAATCCCAAAAAGGACCAAATCTCCTTTAACATCCGGTGCAGCGTATTCGGGAGCTTTGACAACCTCAAGAAGATCTGGAATTTTGTAAACCGTCTTTCCAACCAAGGATTTTGTAACTTCAGTCCTGGGCGTTGTGCGTTTGGAGAGGAAATTGCCCGAATATACATCGTAATCGACTTTGAGGGTGTTGGTTTCTTTTGATTCGGTAGATTTGGGTGCTTGAGTTGGCTTTGTTGTGAAAGGATCGCAAACAAATGAGGTGCTACGCTTTTGTAGATTTGCTTGGTGTTCTCCATCTGCCTTCCTCATCGCGGCGATTTTTTCGCTGTATGTTTGTGTCTTGGACGTGTCCATGTTCTTCAGACCAAATTTTGGTGCTCTTTTCAAAGAAATATCAGAGCCCTTAAGGCCCTTATCGATTCCGAGCAATACTCTCTTTGGTGATTGCGAAATCTTCATCGTCTCGACTCGCGTCTCGACTCGTTTTGGAGGTGTTGCAGGTACGTTAACCTGTGGTTGGGACATTTTTGCTAATTGCTGTTCCAATTCTTTGATTTTTTCTAGGTAGGTAACACGTTCTACCAAGAATGCTTCTCGTTCTGCTTCGAGAAGACACACGCGTTTGGATAGTGCGCTTGTAGCCCTTTCTGATTCGTTGATAATCATTAAGAGATTATCTAATTCTGCAAGGATCTCGGGGAATTCCGAGATTCCTTCAGCCTTGTTTTTAAGGCTGTTATCACCTAACATGCTAAAAATAGCATTGATTGACTCCTCCTCAATGGAGGGAGCTTTATAATTGCTCATTGTTTTAAAGAAGTTTGGAAATTGAAAATTTTTGATTGTTTGAATGTAATTTGGATATTCAAAAGTAAAAAAATCCGAAGTACCTCAAAAATGTGAGGTTTGCATGAAGAGAAAAAAGAGTGGGGGACGCGTGGGGGTATATGCAGGGGATATGGTGGTCTAAGCTCAGTTTTTTCGCGTCGGATCTCCCTAGCGCGATCTCGGGTGGATCCCCGTCAATAAAGCTTAATTCTACTACTATTCACCCAAATAGGCTAAGCTATCTATTTTACCATTACACCACCAGCCCAAAACGGACGAGATGAATGATTGCCATGTGAGCCTCTAATTTATTATAAGTAGTTGTATACAATTGGGCCAAATACAGCTAGTAACCGTTACAGTCTTACCACATTAAGCTTCCTAAGCTTGTACTACATATTGAATGTTCAACTTTAGTTCATTAATTCAAATCTTCGAAATATCAACTTTCGGATTTGAGCTTTTCATTGTCTAAGTTTTATTCAAATATTAGCTTTTAAATTTGAGCTTTTCAATGTCCGAGTTCTATTCATTAATTTAAATATCAAAATATCAACTTTCGGATTTGAGCTTTTCATTGTCTAAGTCTTATTTATTAATTCAGTTTCCTAAATATCAGTTTTCGATTTTGAGCCTTTCATTGTCCAAGTCGTCTTCATTAATTCAAACTTCAAAATATCAGCTTTCTAATTCAAGCTCTTCATTGTTTAAATCGGGTTTGTTGATTCAAATTTCTCAATACTAGTTGTCGATTTTGAGCTTTCTCATTGTCTAAGTTTTATTCATTAATTCAAATTTCTAAAATCCAACCATCTATATTAGAGAATCTCATTGTTCAACTCCCATTCAATGATTGATATCTGTGATTATTGGCTTTTTCAATTCAACTATTTGATTGTTCAAGTTTTATTCATTAATTCAAATTTCTAAAACTCAATTATCTGTATTAGAGAATCTCATTGTTCAACTCTCAATCAGTGATTGATATTTGTAAATGTTAGCTTCTTTAATTTGAGCATTTAATTGTCCAACTCGCATTTAATAATTGATATCTACACATGTTGGCTTTTTCAATTGGAAAATCTCATTGTTCAACTCTCATTCAGTGATTGATATCAGTAAATATTGGCTTCTTCAATTTGAGCAGTTAATTGTTCAAGTTTTATTCATTAATTCAAATCCATGAGAACCAACCATCTGTATTCAAGCATTTCATTGTTCAAGCTGTATTCAATGATTCGAGCAATAAACATCTGAATCCTTAAGTTGGATTTAGACATTGACTTGGTCAAATCCGGGTTGATGCTTAATTCAAAAGACCATCAGTGGTGTACTCCTTGAATTATTGAGTGGAAGTTGGACATTGAGCTGTTGAACCTGGATGATACACTGCTGATAATTACCTATTGAGCACTCTCACCAATAGCCTCAGAACCCAAACAATTAATTGTTCAAATAGCACTTAATGATCATGCCAACCTAAATCATTGAATGAAAGTTGAACATTCAGTTCAGTTCTTGATATGTTACTATCCTTGTCATCAGTTTAGTATAGTAACTTGTGAGCCACTCTCACTTACATTCAAGTCTCAACAATCAACAAATCCATATATCTACCAAGAGTATTTCATAACCGGACAAGTGATTGTTCAATCCTCACTCGATCATTATCTTGTTATTATTACAATGATTGAATGGAAGTTAAACATTGTGTCATTTTAGAACAGTAAGCTGGCTGGCTCATAAATTGGCACTACTGGATCAGCCATACCTACCTAAGTGATATACTAATATTAACACTAACTAACGGCATCTAGGTTCGGGTACTACCATGTCAGATCTACCTAGTAGATAGTGTAAACCACTAGTTCTAACAGCCTTAGACCACATTTAGATCTCCCGGTGGCATTGACAGATCTCGGCTCGGCCCTTCAACAGGATAGGTAGTGCATAGGCGTTTGTAAATGCTAGTAGTATGACTATCCAGCAGAATTGAAATCCCATCCACTTGGAGGATAGGATAGGATATGTCAGGGCTAGGCTAGGATGGGAGAAGCATAGGATGAGAATTTTATCCATCAGTATGGTGTTTTTTGATATACACCTAGTTCTGATACCTACCAAAGAACCTAGACGCCCATAGGTAGTTAAGCTCTATGGGTTAACCCAATCTCACCTAGCCTTGAAGTCCTTCCATGTAGTAAAAATAATATAGTGGGCGTTTATATGATATTCTTCACAACAGCTATCTATTAGTGTAGTCTAATTCATTTTAAAGCACATTTTTCTAACCATAACCATGTCTTCAGCCAGGTGCTATTTGTGGTAAGACCATTATCGACGCTTCACAGAACGATAGTACAATTTTGTACCTTGCTGCCACCTGAAATCAGATCCTTAATCTGATGGTTATTCAGTACCTCAAGCTAACGATATTACGTATGGGTGAGTATAGTTTCAACTCCCAGCCAATAAAGTAGAGTAGATACATCGTACATAGATCCAAACATCACATGTGATAGATTCTTTCCGGCAGTAGACAGCCTTGCCAGACACTATAGTAAGCTTGCAGCTTTTATATGGGCATAAGCATTGAGGATAGCATTAGGACTTAGAGGCTTATGTTCATCGCTTAGGATCTGGTGAAGTATAAGCTTAAGTCTCTGTGAGTGTGCACACAAGTAGGCAGCAGAGCTTACTAGGTTTATATGCATGGGGCGCATATGTTATATTAGGAAGATAGAGTATGTGCGAAGCAGGGTTTGGGCAGATGTTTATGGGACTTAGGAATGGCTTCAGTTTGGTCCTATTATGGGGCTCGTGTGGACATCAAACTTTCAGAAAAAAGAAAGTGTTATGTACTAGGTGGGTAATATGCATACAAGTATCGCATTGGAATTTGGATCTCATCTCTCCAATGCTAGGTAATCATGCCTCCTCTGGCGTGACCCAGGTTAATTAATATGGGCGGTCAATTCAAACACACTTGGAAGGTACGCATGCTGCGACTTAGGTCAACTGTAAGTAAATCTTGTTAGAAAAAGAGAAATATTGCTTCCGAAAAAACTTATGAAGGAAATGTTTCTATTCAGGCGGTTATCTGTCGGGCTGAAAATAAATCAGGGCATCCAAAACTAACAATAGGCTAACATCAAAATGGGAACACTGAAAAGGAACTAAATATTCCACAACAAATTAATTGGGACTTTTGCAATCTAAGAAATAGAGATGCGGCGTAGGTTAGATTCTTGGGGGTTGTTGATTTCTTGACTGTTGAATCTCTATCGTGTGCCAGCCCCTTTTCGCCAACTCCTAACTTCTAGAACCGAGCACCCACTTACTAGTATTCTGAGATAGGGTATTTTCATGATAGCAGTTCGAGACCTAAGTACAATCAGTGTCACCTTTTTAGCTTCGTTATATACTCTAGGTTGACATGAAAACTCAGAGTGTTACTCGCATTCTCATTTTGAAGCAGAAGTTGAATCGTTATAATTTCCTGTATGGGAGTGTTGCTGTAGTGGTAACCTTATCGTTATCGATAGGAACTCGAACCGACGCGTTCGAGCGCGATTTGACGCGAATCCGAACACCCACTCACACACCTTCCTCTACCAATTTAATTCAACATCAGCATCAACAACATCCATTTTTATTGGAAAGGAATTTTGAAATATGGCCAAAACAAGAGGGAGACCAGCTACCAAAGCTGCTACAGAACCCACAGAGAGTACCAAAACTACTGATCCGAAAGTCCATTTAAATGCCGAAGAAACAAACGTTCCAAGAATTTTCATATTGCCAAATAACGTCAGTACAAATGCTCGGATTGTTACGCTCGAGAACCCAAGATATGCTACGAATCATCGATATCTAGTTTGTCCGGACCAAGGTTTCAGCGAATTCAAGAAGATAGCAGCTCCAAGAACCATACCTCGAAGCTGGTTGCTTGTTTCGGAAGTCGATTTCAATGATTCGAAAAACGATACCTCGTGCAAGGACGGGCTCAATGACGAGAGCCTCGGTACATTGGAGGGTTATGTCTTAAAGGGACCGGATTTGTTTATTGCAACACCAATTGATCCTTTATTTATGATTCTGCCTGTTCTCGCACCCGTGTCGAAATCATCAGATTCAACCAAAAGGTTATTCCTATCCGGCGACGATTATATCGATCAATTGATATCGGCATCTCCTCATCTGCGGCAATTCTTGGGCGCAAGTACATTACGCGAAAGATTAGAAAGAAGAATGGCAGCTATTTGCGACACTGTTGAGGCAGGGGAGGAAACCATGTACCGAATGAATGAAGAGAAGCTTTTCAAGGAAATACTTAGAAAGGCGAAAAAGATGATAGAACACGGACTGCCGGCTAGTATAGAAGAGAAACTGATTAGGAAGGCACTTGAGGTCCCGGTTATCAGCATCAAACGTGGAGAGGAACCTGCCGACGAAAGTTTGAAAGACGAAAATAGCACGTCCGCAAGCTCAGGCACCCAAACACCCAGGACAGATTCCCAAGATACACAGGCTACGGACATGTCCACAGACACCACAGCGACGCCATTTTCCGAGGCTTCGACAGCGATGTCCTCAGTTTCTGGTGACAGCACAGACATCTCTAAATCGCAAGCACTCAACCTACCACAACTTGATTGCCCCGAAGGAGTCGCGCAGTTATTACGCATTCGAACAGCATTCCACTTCATTTGCTCAAATTACTTAGCCCCTCATTTGAGCGACATGCTCAAGAAGTCACTGTCTTCGTCGGCATCACTGGTCGATTTCAAGCCTCTAGACACGCACATCGCACATCTAACAAAACTGCGGCAGGAGGCCCTTGCCGCAAGATCACTCGGTGATTATTCGAGAAAGCGAGCTATCGCTGGAGATGACGAAGAGGTGGAGGCAAGGGCATCGAAAAAGCGAAAACAAGAAGAGGAGGAGAAAAGAAAGAAGGCCGGGGAAAGTCGTGGTGTTAAGAACTTGAAAAAGGTCAATACCAGTGGCATGAAGAAGATGAGCGATTTCTTCAAGAAGAAATAAACGTGGCCTTTTCCTGCATAAGCATGGCGTTGCGTTGGCGTTGGCATGATATTTGGGTACTGACTGCCACGGATTGGCACGTTCGACATATCATACTTGTAGAACATATATAGAAGTCATTTTATTAATTATCGTACTCCTCGTGCCCTCCCTCTCGGAATCCCTCTTCCTATACCCGATCCACTTCTCCCCGAACTTGTTGAACTTCCACGACCATACCCTGAAGAATTCACACTTCCTGTTCGGGTCAATCCTCCTCGACCCCTGGGTCTTCCTCCCCTTGTGCCTCGTGAAGTTGTACCAGCCTGCCGTTGTCTTTCCTCATCCTCAGCTCTTCTTCGTGCTTCTTCCCTTCGGCGTTCTTCTTCGGCTGCCCTCCTCTCAGCAGCTTGTGCTTTCAACACAGTCTCATTCTCCATATCAACGATATCTTGGCTCGCACCCCGCCAGTTTGGATTTAAGATCAACCGTTGATTGTGTTCGGTTTGTGAAAGAATTCGAACCCATGTGTTAAGGAGTGTAGACGCTGATGTGACTGTCCGCGACACGGTCTGTACGTTTCTTAGTTACAATGTGAATATATTGTTGCTAGGTCTGCTTACATCCATGTTTCCTTTTGCGGTATCTAAGCTGCCCAATACTCCTTCTATAACCTCATTGATATTTCGAACCCCTTCTAATTCCTTCCGAAGAGCTGCATCTCTTACCCCCTCTGCATCGTATTTTGATTCGCCCGTCCTTTGATCGGATGTACCTTCATTGGGTTTGATAGAAGACTTTACACCAACTTTCGAAGGTTTAGATGGAGATGCAAATAAGTCTTCATTTTCGGAGTCTGAGAGCTCTAGTTTGCCAATATCTGGGGTAGCCATCTTGTGCAAATATTGCTTGGGATAAATGTAGATGTATTATTATGTTAGGTTAGAGGTAAATTGGGACGGGCGGGGCGGGGCGAGGCGAGTAGAGGAATAGTACAATACTTTCCCGTAGTAAGGAAGCTTTTTAGCTTTCTAGAACTTATGAAAGAAATGATTCAAGATACCATAGCAACATTTAACGCGACTTTACGCGTCATAGGATGAACTTATCATTATAATTTGTTCATATTAACGTGTAACTTTGGTGCAAGTAAATAAAATTGTATGGTTGAAGGTGAATAAAATAAATATCCGTGCTTTTTTCAAATTTTAAAGCCCCCATGATAATGACACTAATGAAAAGCCGAAAAACCTCACCTGAAATCAAAATGGCTGGGAGATTTCCTCTTCCGACCTCCTGATTTTCTTCTTAGAACACCAGAGATTCTACCCAACACAAAACAAATATATCCCTTCCTTCTCTTTTGTGTATTTGCTCCTCTTTTTAAATTCTTTATGCATTCATCATCCCTTAATACAACAAGAATAATTTGATTGCTTTACCTTTTGTGTCGCAACTTCTCAAGTCTAAACTGAACGTTTACTGTCTCTATTTACTTACAAACATAGTAAATTGCGATAGCATTTGCTTGCAACATACAACAACAACTACCATCGAGAATTTAGTATTGTCTAATCTCTCTGGCTCGTTTTGCGCATCGAGAACACAAGTTATTGGTCGCTGTTATCAACTCGAAAGCAAACTTTGATTTATCAAAATTCAATTCAATTCGATTCAATTCAATTCACGCGCTGAAATTGTTTATCGCTACCGCAGCGCAGAACAACTTTCTTTGAGCAATTATTCACCTTTACCAAAATGACGATGTCTTCTCTGAGATCAATTACTCCACCACCACCATCAGCTCCGAAAACACCATCTACACCGCGATTCGGGTATGATGACCCATATGAGCCTTATTCACCTCGAAAGTCGAGTCGAGTAGCTGCAAGAGCAGTTCGCGAAGCAGTGACTCCACCACCACCATCAATCAAACATAATATTCGACCAAACCTTTCTACTCCGCAATCAACACCGCGAACTACCAAAAGGGTGGGATTTTCTTCAAGATCTCAACATATTACTACTTCAACACCTAAATCTCCACCAACTGCATTAAAACGACGCGCCCCTAGATCGGCAACTACCACTGAAAAGCGTCAAATTTCAGGCGCATTGAATATCGAAAGCACGACTTCAGCTGCTGAAGCTCTTGGTTTACCGGCACAAACACCACACAGAGCCAAGATGGAGATGAACCAGCGCCAAACAGTCGTCCGTGGCGATGGAATGTTGCCTACTCCTGGAAAAACGCCAAACCATCCAAAGCAAACCGAACAATTGACGCGTGGAATCAAGGCTGTTTCGCGCACATTGTTTCCCATCCACGCCGATGATTCTGAAGAAGCCATGCCAAAGCCAAAGAAAGGTCGAAAGAAGTACAATGGTATTGGCTTGGATAGCTTCGGTATGGAAAGGGACCATGCGCCGATTACTATTTTCACCGATTCCGAAGATCGAGTTCCAGAGATCGATGAGCATGCCGACAACCCTTTCTTTGGGGATAGTCCTGTCCAGAGAACGCAAACAAGACGCAGCAGACGCAGAATGGTTCTTGTGCCAGGAGAGGAGGATCAGACTGTGGAGGAACTTGTAGGTCGCACTGATGGAACGATTAAGAACTTGTAAGGACAATACCCCTCAAGATGATAAGAACTACACTAACGTTGAACTCTATAGTCGCGGAAAAATGACGTTTGTTAAGACTGCCGGCTCTGGTAGGGAGGGAAGCCCTATCCGAGATCACTCTAGCCATCAGCATGACCTGGATGTCGGTGTCGATGAATCCATCGCAACCGCAAGCAGTGGGCCCTTCACTCGCGCGTCCGTCCGACGTCAGTTATGGCCGTCTTCCCGACCACCCGCCATCCCACAAGTCCAGGTCACCGAGGATGAAGAGGAAGCTGTCACGGATATCGAGGAGAAATCTGATGTTGAGTATGAAACAGATGATGAACTTGAACCTCATACACCCTCCGGCAACGATCTCCCTCCCACTCCAAGTGCGCCAAGGTTCGGCCCTGCCGCTACACCAATAATCAAAAGGGCGACTCGGACCTCGAAAAGATACGCCATGGGAAGTTCTCTCGACACCTCTCCACGAGGCAGGACTAGGTCACAACATGTCAGCCCGTTCGAGTCCTGGGAGCGAACCAAGAGCGCCGAGCGTGGTCCAAGGAAGAGAGATGGAGGATCTATGTCCAGACCATATGATGAAGTCAAGAGGCCTCGCATTTAATCCCTAATTTATTGACTGGTTGTTTTTTCTTTCTTACCGATACTCGATGCTTGGCCTGGGGGCATGTTGACTTCTAGGGTTAGCTGAATATGTATCATAAAGGGACTGAGTGGAAGTTGGCTGCCAGCAGAGATTTTGACTTTTAATTGTCATTCAGTGCATGGGCAGATTCTAAAGGTTTTCTTTATATTTCAGGACTTGAAACGGATTGGGACAATGTTGACTCGGGAGCTTTTCTATGATTACAAAGAACTTTGGGGCAGCGATCATGATGCAGAGGATTTCGAGTCTCAATTGGACAAGGATAAAGAAGGGTTGAAATGCATCCGATGGCATGGAGTTTTTATGCATAGGATGGGATTTTTCTAGTACCCCATGAGATGAAATTGATTCAATTGTATTAATATAAAACTTAGTAATGTCTATTGTGGTGCACTTGTGATTACCTATCAAATGCTGTTGAACTAGTAGTTATTCCATCAGAGCAAGTTAATTCCACACCTTACTACATACTACCCCACCTCCGCCACCAAAATTCGGCTAAAGAATCCCCGTCCAAAAAGTCCAAATCGATAAACCCACTTCACTGGACTGCGGCTTGAATACCTACATAAAACTCGATAATTCATCTGATATTCTATTCAAGATGCATATTCTTGTGAGTATCATACATGCGACTTCGTCCCCTTGATTACCGAGACTAAGTCATTTATAGGTAGTTAATGATGATGGGCCACCATCCAATAAGTCGTCTCCATACGTTCACTCCCTTGTCAAAACTCTCCAGCAAGCCGGCCACATTGTCTCTGTCTGCCTCCCACATACGCAACGCAGCTGGATAGGGAAAGCGCATATGGTAGGGCAAACCGTTAAGCCAACTTACTTTCGACCCGGCAACTTACACGAAGACGACGGCACGACACATTCTCTCCCCTCATCTTCCCCAGACCAAGAAGAATGGGTCCTCGTAGATAGCACACCTGCTTCTTGCGTACAAATCGGTTTATACCATTTTTTCCAAGACCGCGGACCAGTGGATTTAGTTGTCAGTGGCCCGAACTACGGAAGGAATTCTACTGCAGTGTTTAGTCTGAGTAGTGGGACGATCGGAGGTGCGATGGAGGCCGCGGTTTGCAAGAGGAGGGCCATTGCGTTGAGCTATGCTTTCTTCAGTCGAAATCATGACCCAGAAATTATCAAGGGGGCGAGCGATTTAAGTGTGAGGTTAATTGAATACTTGATGAGAAATTGGGGAGAAGGCGTAGATTTGTACACAGTTAATGTGCCGCTTGTGGAGGGTGTCCAAGACAGAAAAGTTTTGTGGACGCATTTGCTGCAGAATTACTGGCTGGAGGGAAGCTGCTTTGAGGAGATAGAGGACCGGGAAGCGGAAGGGGCAGATGAAGAAGAAGAGAAGATTCGAGAGGGCGAGACAACTCAGGCTGAAGGAGAACTAGATCAAGACAAGAAAAATGCGCGACATACGCACAAACATTTCAAATGGGCGCCGAGACTTACGGATGTCATAAAAAGTGTGGAGCAATCGGAGCCTGGGAATGATGGGTGGGCTGTGAACGAAAGATATACAAGGCAAGTTTCCTACCATTATTGAATCTACTCTTTGATACTAACAACCCACCGTTATAGTGTGACACCGCTAAAGGCAAATTTTATGCACGCGTCAGTACCAACATCGGGGGAGTTGAAGTTGTGAGTGCTATTGTATAATATAGAGCATTAGAAATATGTTGTTAGACCAATATAACTTCCTTCAAAACTACCTGTCATCCTAGAAAGTTCCTAACCAAGCAACATCACCAGGCTACCTACTCAAGAAATCCCAGCTATCTCAAATCTCACGCTTCAAGAAGAAAAATCTCACGCTGTACCAACGCAACCCCACTTTTACGCCTTCATAAATTATGAAGATCCATATGTCCAACCACTCATCCTTTCCGCCCTCTCGCAATTTCCCCAAAATTCTTACACTATTCTCAAGTCCCCCAACGATTTGCCAAGCTCAACGCCATATCTCCACATATCTTCCTATGAGACCATTCCATTCGACACCATTTCGTCCCAGTCCCTTATAAACGCCTACGTCATCCGCAAAGCGCTCATTCGCAAACATTACCTCTCGGAGACTACCCACGTCTGGACTGTCAAAAATCCACAAAGCATCTTGAGCACTAATGTAAAACGAGCCGAGCATTTTGAGGTGGATTATGCCGAGTTCCTCGACGATGCGCTTGTAGAATGTTGGGACTTGAAGAGTAGTTTCGAAAAGAACGAGCAAGTGAAGGAAAAGGAATGGTGGATATTAAAACCTGGGATGTCCGATCGGGGGCAAGGTATCCGGTTGTTCTCTAGCTACGAGGAATTGTTGGCAATCTTTGAGGGTTGGGAAGAGGATGCACCAGACTCCGACGACGAAGAGAACGAAGACAATGAAGCAGATGAGGAGAAAGACTTCATAACAACCTCGCATCTTCGCCATTTCCTTGCGCAGCCATACATTCACCCACCGCTTCTCCTTCCTCCCTCCTCTGCTAACATTACTGCTGCTCCTACCAATACCAAATTCCACATACGTACGTATGTCCTCGCTAGTGGCGCCTTAGACGTATACGTCTATAAGAATATGCTCGCACTCTTTGCCAGCGCAGAGTATGTGGCACCATGGGAATCTTTCACTCCCGACTCAGATATCGACTTAAACCCACATCTCACAAACACATGCATTCAAACCTCCGAGTCGAAGAAAAACGCCGTCCATCTGCTTTCCTCCTTGCCATTGTCTGCAGATCTGCAAAGCAAAATTCAGAAACAGATTTTCGAAATAACGGGGGAAATCTTCGAGGCAGCTGCAAGAAGCATGTCCATACATTTCCAGCCGCTTCCAAACGCTTTCGAGCCTTTTGGGCTGGACTTCCTTGTGGACGGCGACGGCAAGTGTTGGTTGTTGGAGGTGAATGCATTCCCTGACTTTGGTCAGACGGGCAAAGAGCTCAGTGATGTGGTCAAGGGTTTTTGGGAGGATGTGATGAAGGAAACCGTGGCAGGATTCTTTGGTGTAGAAAGTGAGAAAACAGAAAGAGGGGATTTGGTTTGTGTTCGGAAGTTAGACTTAGGACGGAGATGAAGGTGGGTATGACGGGATCGGAGAGCCGACCAGGTTGAGTCAAAATCTCAATGCCATCCGACTTATTCGTCCTTCTGTGAAATTTGATTGATACCTAACTCCAAAGTTTTCAGTGCTATGTTTGTGCTTCAATTTCCTAAACTTTCCCGCTTTTGAGGGACTTATTGGATAACGCAAACAATGAAACTGCTCATAGCAAGATGTAAAGAATTCAGGGGAACTGGCTGAACCCCCGCGTCAAGTACCAGGCCTCTAGATATTATATGAAATATTTACTAATAGCAAAATGCATCCTTATGTTTTCAAAAAGATTGAAATTTTTCATTAATAAAAAGTATGGGAAATAACAACTGTAAGTTAGAAGGCTATCATTTGATATTATCCGCCAAAAGTATTTATATCAACGAATTAATAGCAGTAGATGAACCTATGGAAATGTTGGGGAAGTCTCAAGGAAACGTATTGATGTATACAGCAGAACATGTTACGATATAACTCAAATCACTATACAAGAGTGGTACAACAAGTCGATGACCCTTGTCAACATGAACCGAGAGCCTGGTAAAGTCACACAGAGGCAGTATTGTGTTAAAGACAAGCAACGAGGAAGTTGAAGTGATTGATCGTTATGCAATAAGAATTACCTATTTAGGGAGTCTCCAATTCCAATTATTAGGACGACTTCTGATGGTCAGGGTTGGTTAGTTTCAAGTGAAATATGAAAGCAAGAAAGATCGTGTTAGTAACACCAATTGGCGAATTGAGCATGAAACAGGAGATATACCCTCCTTCGGTTCATACCTAGGTAGCATTACCATGTCACTGAATGGGAAGGAACTTTGCATACTTGGTAGTTGGTTGCACTCCAACCATTATTGCCAATCATAAGAAGTAGAAGTGATTGACATCTGAAGACTTCTCCAGAATATGAAGACATTGACAGCCTAGTAATGGTCTGGCAAGTTATCTAGCAAAAGTACCGCTGCTGAAGAGAACCCAATTTTCGAGAAGAGGTTATTCGAGATTCGCTTCTTCTGTTTGCCTGATATAAAAAGAAAAGAAAACCTTTCGGGAATATTACGGCATTTCCCAGAATAAGAAAATTATTGTGTGGTTAGATAATCAATGCCTTAGATACGAGGCATTAAATGCCTGAAATCTCTCATTTTCAAAAAATTCGTTTGTGGGCTCGCGTAGCCCTAGCCAAAAGTTCTCGCAATTTCGAACAACTTCAACATTTTCACGACGACGATACGCCCAGCAAATACAATCGACAACTACACGACAACTAATCCAAAATGGTACGCATGAAAACTACTCGAGATTATAGAAATAAGGAGGATGAACTAATTGTTGAATGCGATAGTCGTCCGGAAAAGTAAAGACTGGCCAACTTTGGTCCAAGAACAAGGCGGATCTCGCAAAGCAGCTTGGAGAGTTGAAGACTGAGCTCGGTCAATTGAGAACTCAAAAGATTGCTGGAGGTTCTGCTTCTAAGCTCACCAAGATGTGCGTTTTTTAATTCATATACACATGCATTCTCTTCGACATTCGAATTTGGAGATGGGATTTGGGGTTTATTTGATGAAAATTGTTCGATGGGATACTAATTATGTTCTCTACAAACAGCCACGATATCCGAAAGTCAATCGCCAAGGTTCTTACAGTCATTAATGCCAACCAGCGCGCACAACTCCGTCTATTCTACAAGGGCAAGAAATACCTTCCTCTCGATCTCCGACCAAAACAGACTCGCGCCATCCGAAGACGTCTCACAAAGCACGAACGCGAGGTTCAGTTGGAGAAGACCAAGAAGAGAGCGATGCACTTCCCACAGAGGAAGTATGCTGTTAAGGTATGGAATCTCGAGCTAGTGTCATTTTTGCAGAAGGGGATGAGCTGCTGTGGTGTTTGTTACATGGACGAGGAGAATAAAACGCTAACAGTATATTAGGCGGAGGCTTAGATTTTCTGGACGACGAAGGGATTTCTGATATGAAGGATGGCTGGTAATGGCGCCTTTGCCTGGTTTGTTTTCGCACGGGTCATGGTGTATCATCGAAAATAGCATTGGCTGGTATAAATAGCCAGCCCAATAAATCAACGACTTAGCAAAACAAAACATTGGTTCCGGGTTTGATGTGGATATGTGAGAGTGGTTCCGCATCGTATTTGCGCCGAAGGGATCATATTCGATATTTGCTGTATTTGACGGAATCCTTGGGTTTTGATCCTACTACTTATGCATATGACGTTCGCGCTCACTCGGGGACTTTACTGTTATAGCGATCAACCGCCTGGACTAGAATGATTCAAGCTCGACCTTGGACGTTTGTATTCCTGGCTCCTTTTCCCTTTGGTCAACCAACCGATTCCATGAATCCTGACCAATACTTTTATGTTTCCTTTGCATTGACACCCATTGGAGCTCACGTATACGCACCAGCCATATTTTCTGTCAATCATCGCGGGACCTCTCCAAAGTTGCGGTTCCATTGTACATCCCCAAATCCAAATCGTGGACCATTGTTCACAGTGTGCACATGCATCAAGAATTTAGAAATCATTATGTACTCATTTCCTGGTCTCTTCTGGGTCCTTCCAATATCTTCTTCACGGGAACTAATATTTCGCATATCAAATTCAACTTTCTTTACATTGCCATCGGACCATGCATGCAGTGAGTGTGTTTCCGCCCTCAATCTATTTGCCATACATTTATCTCGTCTTCCCAAAGCCCATACACTCTTAAACTCATTCTAGTATCTTGCTCCAAGTCATTTATTCGTTCCCTCTTTCTCCTTCTCCTTCCAATTCCTTCCCGATCCAAATCACACCCTATTGTCGAAAGAGATGAGTCTCAATATACTAGATCTGTTCATCCTTGGTTCTAAACATCGTATCTTGTCACCTTGCATCTCATCTATTCATTCATTCAATTTTGCATCACTTCTCCCATCTTAGCCTTAGCCATCTGAGCTAGGTATACCCAAGCTCACTGGAACTACTCACCACTTCGTCTTCCTGTTTTCCTATTCCCATTCCCATCTCTGTTCATGAAAAGAGAACAGTAAGTCGATGTATTGAACAAGCCAGACCGACTAAATGCCTCACATTTTAGAACCATTCATAGATAGATAGCACATCAAGTCATAGAGTAATTCCAATCAATCAATCAAGCAGTCCATGCATGCAAATAATGAACATTGGATTTGCAATAAAAAACGCGAATAAGGTATCTAAAAAGCACGTTTTTAACCCTCCCATCCCTCCCATCCCTCCCACAGCTTCCTCGGTATAAATCTCGATCATGACCCATGATGCATCTCTCACGTTATATGCCTGCTATGCCCGGCAATCTCCAGTCCTTCCTCCAAGTTTGTATTATCCCTGTCCACATCCATGCCACCCTGTCGTATATCGAGTGCACGGTTGGAATTCTCATGGTATCTTCGTATCTCGTTCCCCCAATTGCAGTCTCATTGTCCCATGCCGTCCTGGAGCGGCTCGCATATTCGTTGTTACTCAAACAATCGTATCGGTTCCCTGCTCTACCAACCACTCACTTCATTTCATCCTTACCCTCCTCACTCGTTCCTTCCTCGCTTCCCATCAAGCTCTCCTCCTTGCCAGCGCCTGTTTTCTTCGTCTTCGTCTTCCTCTCATGTGTCTCCTGATGTCTCTTCAACTGATCCAATCTGTGGAAAGTCTTTGGACACTCAGTACACTCGTAATTTCCCTTTTCCCCGTGCGTCTTCCTATGTTTCGCCAAATTGGACGATTCGGAAAAACTTTTACCGCAGATATTACAAACGAGGGGTTTCTCTTGCGTATGAATACGTTCATGGACGGCTGGAACATCAATCGTTAGTATATATTGATGGCGTTGGAGACTCTGGGGACTTACTACAAGCGCTTTGTTGAGGGAAAGACTTAGGGCAGTATCGACATTGCCATGGCTTTTCACCTGTGTGAAGACGAATATGTTGTTTGAGGGATTGAACAGCCGAAAAGGTTTTACCACATGTAGGGCAGACGCAATCCTTATCTGCTCACAGTCAGTATTTCATCCCAAGATTTTCCAAGGGGGTTACTCACATCCGGTATGACTTGCCATATGCCTTTCGAGTTTACCTCGCTGCGAAAACCCTTCTTTGTCACCCATTTTCTGCTTGCGAGAGCAGCCTTGCCATTTGCAGAAATAACCAGATTGTTTGTTGAGAGTGCTTAAGTGAAGTTTCTTGACATGAGTTTGAAGTTCCTCTTCTGAATGGAAAACTTCTCCACACGTATGATCATCATCGGTTGTCCATTTGCATGAGAGGTGATTATCGCCTTCTTGTTGTTTTGGTTTCTCCTTTAATTTCTCCTTCGGTTTTTCCTTAGGTTTCTCCTTGGGTTTCTCATTCGGTTTCTCATTGGATGCGGGTATCGCGACACTTGATAGATCAATTTCTTCAATGGGGGTCATTGGAATTGGTAAATTGTGCTCTGAATTCAAATGAGTGAAGAATTGGTGTGGATCTTGATACATGGTGTTACAAGCATCCACTTGACACTGTAACTCTCCTTGAAGCGGTATAGCGTGCATTTGATCCAAATGATTGTGAAGCATTGAGGGATCACAATACATCTCATCAGCGAGACAATTTGGAGCTGGGCAAGCAAATCCATTGGAATTTGTGTCGAATATAAAGCCATGATTCATCTGAAGGTGGTCCAAAGGGTTTGTATCGAGAGGTGATGGACATGATCCCGACGGCATAGGGCAGTTGAAGGTAAATTGTGGATCAATATGCTCTTGATGGAAATGCTTGTGCCATTCGAATTGATCTTGCATAGGTTGTCCACAATCTAACCAATTACAATTGAACATTTGCATACTGTCATCGAAACGCATACCGGCCCCGGACAACGAGGTTCCAGAGATATTGCCAGTTTGTTGTTGTACTGAATACCCTGACGATTGTGGATTTCGCATGACTGTTGGGCCTGAATAAGGAGTTTCCATATTCATTACCAAAGATGGCGTAGTTGGTACAGGCGATGGAGTTGTTTCTTGAAGAGCTTCTCGGTTGTCTATGCCAACATTGTGGGACAATCGGTATGCAGATGAATTCAAGATGTCAATTGCTGCCGATTCCTGAGGAGTCCATGTAGTGTTGTCCCAAGATGCAAATTTCTCTACGGACGGTAGACTTTCTTGACCAAGTGAGCAACTTCCCCCTGCAATATCGTCTTTGAGACATGGTGCTGTGCAGACAGGCTGCTCACAGGCTGGAGAAGTGCAAGCGACAACAAGATCTATGTGCGCATCACAATCTGGCTCGGTGCAGAGTGTACCACTTTCGCAAGAGCTGCAACACACGCTTGGCGCATCAATCTGCACTGAACGACCACTATTTCTGGCGAATGGAGCAGGTATTTGTTTTCTTGGGGATACATTCGTTTCATCGTATCTTTGTCTTTTCTTCGCAGGCTGTCCTCGATTGCTGTTTGTCCAAGTCGGATTTGCGACAGACTTCACCTTCGCATTTAAACTCCCCGAATTCTGCTGGTGTGCCAGTTGTTGCGATAGATCCATTATTGGGTAAGGGCGGTATGGTTGAAAGGACTGCGAATTTAATTGCGCAAGAGCTTGAATTGTACCTGCCCATTCTTGATCGACATATTTCTGGTTTTGGGAGATGTTATTCGAGTATTGGTATTGATTGTTGTAACGCGGGTTTGAAGAGCAATTGGCTGCGTTCGATTGCAGGTTATAATACGATTGTTGGTAGTCGTTGTATGGAATATTCTCTTGCTGATTCGAGGTATGGCTTTCTTGCAGGTTAGATCGCTCCATGGTTGCCGGCTTGCTTCTCCCAATTTGTTTGCGTATCAAACGGGTGGAAAATTTGGAAGATTTAGGTGGAATTTCGTTTCGATGTTAAGCTCGAGCCAGAATGGAATTCCATCTACTACCTTTGAAACGAGGTAGAAAGTTTACCAGATGTAGGCGTGGGGTAGTAGTAGCAGCAGAGTAGGTAGGTTGGGTTGGGTTGGTACCGGAAAATGGGTAAGCTATTAGGTGAATTTGACTTTTTGGTGTAGTGCGTATCTAAGGTTGGGTATCCATCCAGGTTTTTTTTTCTTTTCTCTTTTTCCTCTTTTCAGACTTTTTTCTTCTTTTCTTAGTAAGAGAATAATAAGAAGTTAAAAGTTTTCCTTATTATTGAATCATTGTTGTGAATAATATCAAGATGAAGAAGATATTATATGTTATATAAAAACATTAATTATATCACTTTATCAAAGAGATAATTGTTAAATAAGAATCAATTTACTCTATATACATAATATTTTTATATATTTTCATTTTTTATTTTGAAGGAGAAAACTTTTTACTTAACTTGACTTTGAACTTACCTAACTTTCTCCAGACCCGAGAGCATGTTGTTGGACCCACTGATCAATCCTTCTTTGTTAACTCTAGAAAAACCTCCCGAAGTGCCCACGTGTATTGAGATCATCATAAAGAGTCTTATCGATAAGAGCTACCAATGAAATTACTCGTAATCCAAAGATACAAAGATCCGAATTTCTAAAAAAAAATATCTAGATGTATACCACAATGTACAACAATGTACAACATTGTAGTACGTAACCTACTTGTATCACATTCACCCGGACATGAACTACTTAGGACAGACATATATATTATCATCAATTGAAACAAATATTTTGAACTTTGAGAATACTTTTACTTGTATTCAGTCATCTTTATTTGTGATCATACATGCAAGGAAAGAAAGCATGAACAAACCTGTCTGTTAAAGTTTTACAGTGCACTAATTCATTAACCAGCA
>JWJA01004568.1:0-39392 GCA_000812885.1 Lanzia echinophila
GGTGGATGGTGGATGGTGGATGAATGTATAATAATAGATAATTTTATGGTTATTGTAATCGAAGAATCTTGGTCTGAACTTTTATGGTGTGAATTTGTAGGTAGATGTTTAGGCCGTTGGTTGGTATTTATTTCACTACTTTATTAGGTAGTAGGTCAACGCTTTCCCATGGTATATGAATTTAAGATTCAAGATTCGAGACGCAAGCTGGGATAAGGAGTCGTTATTTTCCCTTCTTATAAACACACATATATTTATTGGCTCAACATTCAAAGCAAAGGTAAGAAACATGAAAATAAACTCGGAAATATACAACCAACCAACCAAACAAATATTACCTGGTAATTCATGAGAGCACCGATTTTGAGACGTTATTTGGTTTGCGCTTGTGCAATACTGTAGTTGCAAGTTGGGATTTTTTACCAATGCTGTACTGTAAGTTAATCGTGATATGTTGGCTGGTTAGTTTATGTGTATGTACCTAGATATGTAGGTATCCAACAATCTTTATTAGCATTGATATCGGTATAGCCGCCGGCGCCTGGAGAAACAAATGGGAAGGGAAGGATCAATCGATTGACTCGAATCGGTGATATATGATCCTTCTTTCTGCTACTTCGCCTTCTTTTGGTGGGGGTTTATGTTAGGTGGGCAGGGAATTTACACAATAATTCTCTTACTATTTTACATTTTTTGAAAATCCATATTAAATCCAATTCATTATCGATTCCAATGAAAGTTTATTCAATTGAAGTCAATAATAGTGGTTGAGCTTCGAGGATGATGTGGGTAGGTATACAGATTTGATATTTTGGTTGTGTGGAGCGGCTTGGAAGAGGAGAAAAGTGGATTGGATCGTGGTCAGTACATCTACAACGTAAGTAATGGAGAATCATTGGTATTGGGCATTTTGAAATCGATATGATTGATAGTTTTACAAAAGATCCTTAGACGGGTTTAAGCCCCACGCCCTCTTTTTTTTCCTTTCCATTCACGATATACTCCGATCATGATATATCGGGACCAACAATATTAGCGCTGGGCGGAGCATTTCATTTGCAACAAACCATGTTTTCTAATAAACCCTTCCATCTTATACCTTGACATTCATTCTCTTCTAGAATTCTCTTGGTCTTTGAATACTTTTCAATTACACCACAAGCGATCTGGACCTGACCCTTCCTAATACCGTCTGCACACAGGGCTCTATTAGTGAGGCGATCCAATATATTACATTCTTCTGTCATTACCAGCACCTAGACTCCAAATGTCTCATTGGCCTGGCCGTGGTGCGAACTGTCTGTATTTCAGTGTTCATTAAATCCCTCGTCCTACCTTTCCATCCTTCTCATTCTTTCCTTTTCTCTACACGCCATTCATTACAGGCGCACCTCAATCCCAATCCCAATCCCAATCGGAGAAACAACCCCGCTACAGCCATCATTTCCCTGAGAGCTTCGAAAATCTCAAAAGCTTCACTCCGCATCGGGAATGTCGAGCTTCTGGCAATCGGCTTTCTTTCTCTATCTCGCTATCCTCTTCGCTTTTTTAATGACCATAGTTATGACAGCACTGTTTACGAGGATTTACGTACAGATCGCATTGGAGATCATTAGTCCCAAGGAAGTCCAGTTTTCTCGGATTTTCACAGATAAGCTTCCGATATAGCAGATTGGTTTCAGTCGGTCGTGGGGAGAGAGGTTTATTTTTGTATTTCCACAATACAGACTTACTTGAGGAGGAGACGGGACCAGTATTTGTTCAGGTCGATAAGTACTTTGAGGAAAGTCCTTGATCGCAATTTAGCTCGAAATCTCGAGCTCATTGTGGCCGGCTTGGGTTTTATTACGAGAGGCGAAGCCCCTTGGAGTTGGGGCTCGAATTGTTGGACTTGTATAAACTGCGGAATGAGAAAGGGTCGTCGTGTGCCAAAGGATTACAGCCAACACGCCGAGGATGTTGTGGCTATCCATGAAGCATACATCATGCTAATAGTCAGCCATTTTGTTTCTTGGCAATGTATTAGTAGCAGCGCTGTAATTACGGTGTCAATGTTAGGTTTTTTAATATACTTTGCAAGATTGCTTTGCCATATACTACACACCGCTGATTACATGTCTATGGGATTAGTAGAAATATCAATTTGTCGGTATTAGAGATACTTTGATACCTGGTATGACAGATAAGTATGCTAGAGGTCATAGGGATAAGTGTTCGCAGCTATGGCATTTCAGCCTCGTGGTGGATTTTGTAAATACGTGTAGAAATTCCACAGAAAATAACCAGGCATCAAAAGCCCAACACACGCGTTTTTATGCGAGGGAGGGTGTTGAAAAGGGCTTTTGCGTCTCACAATTTTCCACAAAACCTTCAAGCCACAATATCGCAAATCCGCGGTACTTCAAGTCTTATCATGCATGGCAGTTGGCATATCATAAAGCATGGAAAATAATGAATGTATCCTAGTAAAATCACCATCAAAAGCTTTTTCCACATACCACAAGTAAGGCATCCCGTAGGGCTAGACTTACCAGGATAGCTTTTCACAACCCCGCAATGACACGGCATGCCGAAAGGAAAGAGCATCCCGAGACCCATCATTTTATTCCCGAGAACAAGGATACCGAGTATTTATATGAAACCAAATTCCAACCCTTCAGTAAAACCAACATATCTATTCTACCAACTCTATTATTTGCTTCATGTAAGGAACGCTTCTACAATGTCAATACTCTGGAGGTACTTTGGAGGTAACACAGATTTACCAAAAGAGAACTGGTACCGTACTACCGGATAGGATTCGACATTTTGCAATGTAACCCCCTTGAAAATGTCAGGGATCGCCCCATGCATCCACTCATAGACGATTTTCAGCCCACGTGGGCTGGGGAGTTGCTACAACATCTTTTCGGTGTATAAGTACCTACCTAAGTAGGTAAATTGTAGAACTAGTGGAGGTCTAGTTTTATGTAGAGAAGCCTTTCCAATTCTTCCATGCAGATTCGATATGGAAGCAAAATGGGTATCGGCTTTTCTTCATCATCTTCAACGTTTGTATTTCAAGGGAACTCGTTCTACCCCGCTACTGTTCTATATCATTCGTAACTCCTTCTAATGTAGGTATTGTATGCAGCGCAACGGTACCGTAAGCACAGCTGGGGGTTTTCAGGCGCGTTGAATGACTTGCCTACAATATATAGGTAAGAAAGTTGATGTGGCTGGGTAAGTAACTTTCAGCACTCTCATTACCGGTACTGAAAATGCAGGGTTATAACCAGGGATTTGCGGAGTAATCCACTTAATTCTATATGCAAATAGCCTCTCTTTTAATATCACCATGTTCCTCATTCATAGTTTTCTTCTTCTTCTTGTTCTTGTTGTTCTACCTTTTCGATTGACATCTCGTTGAAGTAGCTCTACTATTCTCTGAACATCACCGAATATGAATGGAGATGGCTGTTTCATAGACTCGTCCCTTTTTCATATCCATGATGCCTTAATTGATTGAAATGCAGTACCACAGTCGGAAATCCTGTGCCTCGTCCTTGCAACAGTGGAACAGTGAAGCTATATTCACTTACATATTCTCTTGCTGTCCGATCTTATCCGCAGCTTCATCCTCCCGCTCAAACTCCACAACTTCTACTCTCTACAACATCACACAGTTTCTCAGCATCATACGATGGACCTCCAGCTTCCAGAGCCTGCTATCGCTTTGCCGCAGCGAGTTAATACACGAACGGCTGGTGGCAATGCGGCCTTTCATAATTTCAATAATGATTATTCACATATCACGGACCCGAATTTGAAGAGAAGATTGGCCTTGTCGGAAATTGATAAGGTGTGTATATCCTCGGGGTTCGATCTAGTTTTAGGCTAGGCGGGAGAATCAGTTTGTATCACAAACTCTTGAAGGCCCTTTGGTGCAATGCTTAGAGGTAGTTCATCTATGTGTTCTTGCTAAATTCTATTCAGCTTCCCTTTGGCAGATATCATATACGCGCAGTCATTGTGGCCGGCATCGGTTTCTTCACGGATTCGTATGATATATTTGCTAGTATGTACAACATTATATCATTCGAGCGCTAAATGAAAACTAATCTTGCAAGTCAATCTCATCACGTCTATGCTTGGCATGGTATTTTGGCAAGGCAATGACAAAGGCGTAATTCCACCAAATGTCGGCACAGCGATTAAAGCAGCTACACCTAGCGGCGCAGTTATCGGTCAAATTACTTTTGGTTGGCTAGCAGATTGGATGGGCCGACGAAAGATGTATGGTGTTGAGTTGGCCATCATCATTGTTTCTACTCTCGCCCAAGCGCTTAGTGCGTCGAGTCCGGCTGTCGGTATGAGTGGGTTGCTTGTCTTCTGGAGAGTGGTGATGGGTGTAGGTATCGGTGGGGATTATCCATTATCCGCGGTCATTACATCTGAGTATGTACCTCTTCCTTTCTTAAACTACGACTACAAACTAGATACTACGGCGCTTCCGTATGATCTCGACGAGTGGTGGCTGATTCTCGGATTGGTTCTCTCGCCGACCGTATTACTTCCTCGAAATTCCATATTCTTTCTTGATATGATCGAAACATAATTCACTACTAATACTCCATAGGTTTGCTCCAACTCGTTGGCGAGGCGGTATGATGGCAGCCGTATTCTCAATGCAAGGCGCCGGGCAATTTGCCGCTGCTCTTGTTGCTCTTATAACCACTATCACTTTCAAGAAGTCACTCATCAATACAACTTCTTCTTACGCCAGCTGCGACCTTGCCTGTCGCGTTGCAGTCGATAGAGCATGGCGTATAATTGTTGGATTTGGAGCCCTTCCTGCATGTTTTGCGCTATATTATCGAATCACCATTCCCGAGACCCCACGATATACTTTCGATATAGCGCACGATATCGAAAAGGCCGATGCAGACATCCTAGCTTACAAGTCAGGGCAAGCCGAAGGAAGCGTAGATCCCGTCAAACAACAAAAGACAAAACGGGAAATGGGTGAACACTTATCACAACCGAGTGCATCGTGGTATGACGTGTACTACTATTTCAAACAGTGGGATAATGGCAAGGTTTTAATAGGCACTACGCTCTCCTGGTTCTTTCTCGATCTCGCGTTCTATGGCCTGGGTCTTAATTCTAGTATTGTGTTATCCGCTATTGGCTTTGGAAAGGGTCACACGATCTACGAACTTCTCTTGAACAATGCAACCGGCAATCTGATTTTGGTATGTGCGGGGAGTATTCCCGGATACTGGCTTACCGTTTTCACCATTGACACCATTGGTCGCAAACCCATCCAGATTCTCGGCTTCGCCATTCTCACCATCTTGTTCTCTATCATTGGTTTTCTGTATAATTCGCTTTCCACTGGCTCTTTACTCGTTTTATATATCTTAGCGCAGGTGTTTTTCAATTTCGGACCTAATACTACAACATTCATCATCCCCGGAGAGTGTTTCCCTACACGCTATCGATCAACAGGACATGGTTTGAGCGCCGCAATGGGAAAAACAGGCGCCATAATCGCACAAGCCATTTCGCAACCTCTTCTTACCAAAGGCGCACCCGAACACTGTCAAGGAACAGACTGTTCGCCCTGGCTGAATCATCTCATGCAAATATTCGCACTATTCATGCTCTGCGGCACTCTCGTCAGTTTCCTAGTGCCAGAAACCAAAGGTCTTACATTAGAAGAATTAGCAGGCGAACCGCTCAGCTCCGTCGAATCCGTAATCCCACAACCCGGGAACCATTCCTGGTGGTCGCGAAACAATCCTTTCTCACGTGGTAGACCGGCTGGATTTTCGCGGAGTTTTCGTTCTCCGAATACGATGCCCAGATCGCCCGGGACGAAGGGAAAGCGTCAGCGTATTAGCATCATGACGAATCTGGATTTGCTGCAGGGGAATGCGGATGCGGAGATGAGACGGGGTCTTGTGAGTCATGATACTCGTGATACGAGGACGGCTTATAGTGTTGCAAGTGATCCGGATATCGCTGGCGCGAGATGGAAAACGAATTCTGGTGGTGTGCTACCGGGCTGGGGTAAAGGATGGAGAGTCCAGACTAATGGTAATGCGAATCAGCAGAGGGTGGATAGCATTCAGTTGATGGATGTTGGGAAGTTGTTGAAGTGAGTTGCGCTTGGATTACTAGGGAAAATGCGGAATTGATACACTTACATATTGTACAAAACACCAAAAATGAACGTAGGTCTAGGTAGGCAGGTATGAATGATATGGGCATGGATGGATTGGCGTAAAAAGTCGATTGGCGCGAATGGAAATATGGGAGATACCAGCAATTATTGCATTGAGATTAAAAGACATAGATGTCGAGCTTTTAATATGGATAACGGTCATGGTAAAAGAAAAAAATCAATTGTATAACGATAGTTCGGGTTGCTTCTCTTTTGCAGTGGAAGAAAATGCATCGATGTGATTTCATCAATTGAGAAATGTGATAACCATACGTGCAGTGGACTTGTACATACACCGATGAACCATCGCTTTTTAACCTAGCACCATCCAGCCAGTCAACCAACAAAAACATGCATACTCGGTGGTTTTTCGCGGTATGCTACACATGAATCCCTAAAACACCTCCCAAAATGCCTTAGACTAGACGATTTGATTGACCATGGTATAACCCTCCTTCCAGATACTCCAACTCCAAGTCGAACTCCAGTAACGCACCAAAAGAAAATCAGAGAGCAATGTTGCCAAGAGTTGGCAAGAATGAATAACACGATATTGTCCACTTCATATCCCACTGGATGGCTCGCGCATTGTACAGTACGCGAAGAGGGATCGTTGCACAAGCCAAAAATTGGCCTTACGGATCGCGGGGTATGCGTATAAATAGACAGATGTTGATAAGTATCTAGATCCCAGATATAATGCAGACGAACTCCGAAACTAGAGTTTCTTCGCAGAACCGCCATTCTTTCGATGAATAGCTCCCACAAGCGCAGACTTGTTTAGTTCTTCAATGGCGGTCTTGGCGGATTGTTTTTTGACAGAGGGCTCATGTTCCGTGTCGCTGTATACTGCGTACGGATCGGCTTGATCGTCGGTTCCTACACGTACTTGTGTCCTTTTTTTCCAGGGAAGGCCGGAGCTCCTGCTGCTGTCGCTGGTTTGTTAGTACAGTTGGGGACATTCAAAATGGCAACAAAACTTGAAGAAAGGGTTAACATGTAAATGAAAGTGAAAGTTGAAATTTGTATGCTTTATAAGGGAAGTAAAAATATAGAAAAAGGGTTTTAAAATAATGGGGTTTCGATTTTCTAGAAATATTTGAAAGATTTTTTTTTGAAGGCTTTTGGTACATGATCTCCGACATAATCAGGCCGACTAGGCCGGCCCGGTTAGGCTTTAAAACTATTGAGACACGATAAAAGACTTTAAAAATTCATATAAAAAGAAATAGTTGTCAGATCTTGGCCTTTATTGCATATTTGAGCTCCCCTCATCGAGGGCTTTAGTCTGAGCACGGCCCGAAGCATTTTATTCATAAAAAAGAAATTGGATGTGGTTTTGGGTGTCCACAACTGTATATATCAGTACGTATTGGGGCCATGAGAAAGAAATTAGAAGTATACCTTTTGGTATGTCTTGCCATCATGTGCTATAGTTTTATGAGAAGTTGGTGCGGATGTAGACTTGTTCAGTGGTTGTAGTAAAGTTTTTGGGGTTTCCTATCCATGTGATGGGAGTGTTGGAGTTTTTATGTACTGATGCCATCAGAATGAGTCCCATGTGGTAAAATCATGAATGGATATTGACGGTCTTGGTAAACGTCAGGAACAGCCTGCCAACAGGTCAGGTAATCAGGTACGCAGTTTAGATGGTATTGGAGAACAGTCAGATTGACCAATGAAGTGACGTCATCTGATTTCCAAGATGTTACACTGTTTATTCCGATGATTCCAATTGGATCTTTCGATTCTTCAATGAATTGGCTAGCTGACAGACATACACAAACAAGCATGTGTTGTCCGAATGACTGGACTTATGTGCAACGTTGGGAGAATTCTACCAGGTCGATTTCGAAAAGTTGGGTGATTCTAGAAGCTCCACGTGCACGTCGTATCCATCGTGGCATTGCTCCAACGGCCGATCAAGACGCCAAGTAAGCGCTGCCCAACAGATGTTGGACAACCGGCGGCTGTATTGGATGTTGCAGGGACCGGAAGTGGAAAATTTTCCATAGGCTGTACTTAGCCTTACAGGGTATGAAAATTCGAGGAGAAAAGAACTTTTGTACCGTACAAGGGGTGAGGGGATGTCGGGGACCTGATTGCTCACATCTCAAAAGCCAAGATTACTTGCTCGTATTGTGACCTCGATCTTCAATCGGTAATGGGACATGTACAATGTACAGTATCAAATCCATCTCATGTGAGTCGTAATTGTCCCGCCTTGCTGTACGCATTCTAACATTTCAGCACAGCAGATTCCCGAATCGTGTTTTATCATTATTAATTGTAACTTCCCGTTTGATCAGACTCTGTGAAGCAAATATACCCCTCTGAACATTGTATGTTTCCGCGAAGAAGCAAAATACTCAAAGCGACATGAAAGGCTAGATCTATCGCAATTTCAAGTGTAATCTCGACGAAAAGAAAAAGGATAGAAGTGTAAACACCCACACCATGTCGTATACGTAGACCTAGCAAGAGACTAATCTAGGATCTTGTTTAATCGTCGGCGAGGTTTTACCTCGGCTACAGCATTGTTTCTGGTTTATTGATAGTTTTGCTGCATTGCTGCATTGCATAAAATTATTTAAAGAAAGAGATACTGCAATTTCCAGAATATGGGGTGCGAACTCAAAAATTGAATTATTCTATTGTATACTTCTGAGATTGGAAAAAAGGAAAAAAGATACGATATCCTATGGCAGGCTTTGATGTTGGTCCCCGAGAAAAGCTGACTAATTAATTTACTTGAGTCCACCAGGTCTTTTTCAATCTACCACCCACTGGATGAGATGAGACCAACAACTTACCACTTAGGAGTCAGGGCGTTATACTACCACCTTTTTGGTCATCGCAACCCTTTTAACTGCCATTACTTTGAAAGTCTTTTATCTGGTATCATCGAAGTCGCTACAGTCAGGATTTTTTAGCAGATAGGTGGCGAAGGGCAAAGGGCCAAGGGCAAAGGGCAAAGAAGGAGGTAGAAATTAACTGCCCTCCACACAGTTGTCGCGTAAGGGTGTTTATTATTACTCCTTGATTATGTATCTTGGTTTATTGTTTCTGAATATTCCCACTTTTATCCTCTATTGTGATATTTCATTCATAGAACGCTCCCTTTATTAATGCGAACGGGTTCAGCCACCCGGGCTCCTGGATTTGGCAAAAAGAAAGAAGCCGCAAAAAAAGATGATAAACATCCTAATACTTTACGGAAGGCTCATCCGGAACCCACCCGCCTGCGCTTGTCGCTAGACTGTATTTATGCGGGACGGGACTGATGTGACAAATCCTAGTATGCATCTTCCCTATGTCCAGGCATTGACAGGCTCCACTCCTTGCTTATTGTTTGCCTACGCAGAAGAAACCTCCTACGATGGGTGCGCGATTTATTGGAATCGAGCTTCGAACTCGAGAAATTGAATGTTATGTTTTTTTTCCTTTCACAACACGCTTCTACCGGAATGTACGAGGTAGAACGCGCTTCGTTTTGTTGTTCCATTTCTGCGCAAATGCCTGATTACTGTTTATTGTTCCAAAGGGCTTGTTTATTTTTGGTATGGGAGCCAATCAGAATGCTTGACATCGGAATCCCGACGGCAAAGAATCTTCGGCCAGATCGGCAAAGGGGCAGATGTGGCGGGCCTAGTGGATAGCCTTACCTGCAGGCGCAATATGAGATATGTCGATCCAATCATTTTTCAGAATATGAATCTGACAGCTCGGTCCATGCTACATATCCACCAGCAGGTTTTCAAAGAATGCTCCAGCCCGCTCCTGTCGCGCGATAAAAATTTGCAAAGATGTCCAGGGATATAAGGTTATAAACACCCGTTGTCTCGTCAAACATCGCCGTTCCGAACATTATCTCGAGCTTTTACTATTCTTGTCATGTTAACCCTATATTCCTGAAGCGGTATCAACGTTTTTTTAGATCTCCGAGGATACCAAGAGGAATTTGCCCTTCGTACATTCCTTGCCAATAATGAAGTCTCACACAAACTATCGTGTTTCTATCGATAATGATATGATAACGCTACCTCCACACAGTGATGCTTGCGAGGGTTGGTTACTATCATCATCTACAATGGTCGTCTCAAAGTTAGATCTAAGCAAAGCTCACGAGCAATCCTCAGCTCCACACGATAGTGGAACAACAATATCTCCATGGAAGGAACATGGTTCAACATGTAACTTCCCAACTAATACATGGCGCCGACCTTCTCTGCCCGAGTCGGACCCTGGAATGATTGAAGATGTGTTTGGCAGTTCCGACTCAGAGTCATCGTCTGACGAGGATCCTTTCTCACGTTACGCGTCTTCGTCAACCTCAAGTTGTCCTCCAGCGAAGGAAAACGCGTCCTCTTCAACGTCAAGCTGTCCTCCAGAGAAGGAAGAAGCTGTTTGGAACCAATACTTCCATCGCCCTGGGCATCCACCACTACCACCAACGCCTCCAGCCCACATGTTCACGTCTCATCCTCAACACTCGTATTCCTTCTTCCCCACCACCCCATCAACACCCACATACAAACCCAACGAATACTCCCATCACCCAACACACAAGTCATGGCCGCAAAAGACCTGGCCCGAACGCAACGACTCGCGACCCGATCACGAGCGAGTGCACTCTCGACCTCGCGCCAAAACGATTCCATCGCGCCCCACCGCCCTATTCATCACCGACCCATACTACGCAGCACCATATCCCATCTCTGGTAGCTGCACACCAGCCAGTCTGCACCATCTCCACTTCCCACCCTCTCCCTGCGACTCCTCCACCCCCCTCATCCTAAAATCTGAGTTCGAAACCGACTCTGACGATGAAGACGAGAACTCTCCCAACAAAATGGCCAAAGCCATCGAAGAGATGTTTGAGAAGTTCCGCTCCAGTAGCGGTTCTGGCACACCCGCGAAACCTTGCGGCGAAGAAAAGAGACGTCGTTCAAAAGGCGGGTTTCGAAGGAGTGCGAGTGAGGCTCTCAAAGGGGTCTTTGGCGGCAAGAAATCTCATGCGATTTAATACGTTGCTCATCAAAATCCACCGATCCGAATGGCGTTTTTCGTTTTGTGGGACTACGATACCTGTTGGTATATGATTTACGATGATGATTGTGTGTTGAGCGAGGCGTGATTACAATAACTGGAGCTACGTGTTTTCAAGATACATTTATGGGATGGGTGGCTCTACTGAAAAATGGAATGGAATGGGGTGTGGTGTGGTGTGGTGTGGTGTGGTGTATTTGGTAAATTTCCTATGTTAGTGGATGGTTACCATTGTCGGCTTACACAAAAGTCATGGGTGTCATGATCAATGGGTTGGGTTTTTGATATATTAAAATATAGGTAGAGAGAGTATGGCGAGCTGTGTGTGTGTATGAGATGGCAGAGTACGTACGTAATTACACTTTTAGGTGTTTATTGGTTGGGAAAAATGATTGATGAAGGTTAATGATGGGATGGCGATGATGGTTTAATGATCACTACATGTCGGAGAACGATATGACAATATTATTTTTATTGATTCATTCTTTTGACTTCTAAATTTTCTATTGTCCATTCACTTCGAATATAGATTTAGGCATGTATTGCCTGCCGCCTAGGGACTTTTAACTAGATCATCCACAACAAAAAGCCCAAGGAAAAGCAACTCCAACTGCAACTCCATCTACAACCCTCAAAATCTAGACTCAACCCCCCAATTTCGTTATATTATCACCTACCACCTACCTTCATATTGAGACAACAACAAAGGTGGTGGCGCCACCACCACCATCCATGACAAGCTTATTCTCCGAACGAACATGAACATGAATCAAAAAACGCTCGTAAGTCGTAACCCGTTTTATTTCCCGAATCATCCCGTCTATGCGAGTGAGAAAACCGTTGATCGTCACACCATCGTCTGACTGAAACATTTTCTGCACTTCTCACCATTATCAGGAGATTTGTTCCCCAAGTGGCGAGTTCAATATCGTTTTACCTATATTTGGCTGGAAAGAATACTTGAATTGGTGAAAGATGTTGATGCATGTATGCATGGGGAAATCCACCTAGATAGATAGATAGAAAAAAAATATAGTATGATTGTGTATTCATTCCCCTATATGTGTCCGATGCGATATTTCAGTCCGAATTAGGCCTGTGGTTTCATGCTAATTTCATTAAACTTATACCCAGAACGCGAAATTCATCAGGCTTTCATGTTCTGAAAGTGCGAGTCCCCTAGCTGCACTCTCGAGATTATAATGAGATGAGATTTGGCTGAACATTTGCAATACTAGTTGGGTGGGGATATACTATACATTACCAATTAGGATTCCGAACCACTTATTTCTTTACTCGCAACTGTCTTGTTTAGAAGTTAGCAATTTGAGAGTCATCGCTAGTACATCATTATATTCCTCTTTCGACAAACCTAAATCTGGTATTGAACTGCACTGAACAGTTTAATATCCGCATAGCGAATATAATTCACGGCGCCGCTAGGAACGATTCTATTCTACTTCAGTTGATGTATGTCTGCATTTGCAAGCTTTTGATGCTCCTGCTAACTCTGATATGCAACTTAGGGAAACGAAACGAAACACAACGAGAAGGTAGATGGGATATAGAGCAATTAAGTCGAGTTGACGGTCATTATATCCTTACACAAAAAGAGAGCAGTTACTCGGCGTGATTTAGAACCGACAATCCTCGTTACAATACAAGATAGCATGATATGCACAAATAGAAGAGTCCACTGCCCACTCCGGCTGGTTTAATCCCTGCATCCGGGAAGGAAAGGAACGTCGTAGCTCTTTGACCTCCAAGGTCTGTAATACTATACTTGCTAGTGAGGGCTCCGTTCAAGGGGGCCTCGTCTATCGTCAATCTCATCACTTCACTTCGAATACCATGATAAGCAACATCATTCTCTCGCTGCTACTTCGCTTCGAGATACGAGGGAGGTCTTTGAGCTGTAAGCGATAGATATCTTTTGGAGAAACCAGAAGATGATATGGATGTATATCATTCCCATTTGATTGATGCCTGTACGTACAGTAGACCTAGAACAGGGCACATAGCAGCGGTGCGCATCCTTCAAGGCAGTCGTGATTCTTAGGCCCTAACTCCAGAGAAAAGTGGGATCTCGCACTCTATTCCCACTTTCTCTGGGCCTTTCGTACTTCCGCAGATTTTCGAAGATAGTTTCTTGGTTATTGTTTTCCCTAGATACTAAAAATAATAACATGCTCCAAATTTTACATGCTCAATGTAAATTTAGTCGATAAACGCCGCTCTTCCATTCAAAAAAGTCCCCGGTAAACGAGCTACTCATCCCCTCGTAGCGTACCACCCGAATAAGGCTGATCTAAAGTTCTGTCTGCCGAAAGTGTAACCGGTATAGTGGAACCCATTGCTTCCAATGAAAAAGCGGTATATACATATATGGAGGAACATGATTGCGTATTTTTCCTATTTCGGCACCGACGTTCATCAACCCCACTCCTAATTAATTGCTTAATTGCTTGATTTAACTTTTTCTCCGTAGTGGGTCGACGGTGTCTCATATGAAAGTGGGGGAGCTGGTGAACATGGCAAACTCCATGGTAAGGCAAGGCAAGTATATAGTTGGAGACGATGAGATGAACTCTAATAAGACTTTCCCCGCGAGGAACATTGAATTGGGTAAGTTGTTGGGGGGTATTGTTATGCATGGTACTCAATCCTATATTGTATTTTGAAGATGTGTATAGGAAATTCCAAGGGAGCTTCATCCACGAGGTTCCTTACTCTACAGTATGTACTACAGTTGGTGACAGCAACATCCGTGCCAAGGCCATCTAAACATTTACGTAAAAGGAGTTTTCGTGCGAGAGCACAAAACATCAATCAAATCGCTTAACATATATACCAGAACAATATATACGCGCTCCACAAGACAAACTAAAGATAAAGAGAAGGCAACAGCATAAAAAAAAAAGGGAATGGATCAACAATGAGCAACGACGCGTTTCAAAACTATCGATATATTAGTTTCTTCTCCACACAGACAACACATGAGTTTGTGTGTAAGCTGAAGTGGACGTATATTTCCAACGTAAGTTAATTACATTCATTCATTGCATTGCTCTCACAAATCTATTTCCATTTCGTAATGAATGTTGGGTTGGTTTTTAGTTGGTACAGTACTAGGGCACGGCGCGGGAAATCTAGAGGTATTGACTACCTAGGTAGGTGTGGGGTAAGATAATGGCATTCTTTGTACTGTATGTAGTATTGAGGCATTTGCATTCCATTATTTCTTTCAGAGAGAAATTCCATTCTCCCACAAAAATCTTCTAAATATCTTGACTTGATATCGAGTACAATATCTGGAATGATCTGGGCTGTGGAGAGGCATACCTTATTTTGTGGTTCACTGAAATCCTTTTTTCCTATATAAGTAATCTACGAAAAGTGCTCCACTGTACAGAGTACGTAAATTGTCTGTACGCAATTTTGAAGATCTCATTCATTCTTTCATTCACCACTCTTTGAGACTTCTAAGTTTATATCCAGTGTAAGACCTCTTGTTCTCCACTGGACCCATTTTCTTACTTACTGTCTGCCTTCCTTCCTTCCAGGCTTCCAGTCTTCCTTCCTTCCTTCTTTACTCCTCCCCTTCTTCCGTTCCTTCCTTCTCTCCTTCTCTCTTCATACTTCCTCCGCGTTTCTCGAACAAGAAAGAAAGAACGACCTCCCAACTTTACATACTTTTCAAGTTTCAACTCAACCTCGTCCACAATCAAGAAATAGATACAATATCCCTAACACCAAGCAAAAATGGATGACATCGATATCGTGCCCGGTTTCATCACTCTCAACTCCGGTGTGTTGATGCTCATCGCTTTTATGATCATCATTTCGGTCTTGTACAAGATATGGGTAGCGATTAGGAGACTACCAACTGCGAGAGAGTTGGAAATGCTTAGGAATACAGACTGGGCTTAGATATGAGATGTGATGTGAGTGTGGTGTAATCATCAATGTTAGTTGGGACTGTACTAATGAGTGAATATTAGATACATAGATTATGTCTCGGAGTGCTTACAGCTCTGACTGTTGGGCATACCGCTGGAGAGATATTCATCACAGTTAGATGACTTTATTGGATCGCCCAAAAGTTTACTCCGGTGCATCTTGATACCTGAAGATTTCGTACATATTACTACTGTCTATATTGACGAGAAACCGATCAAAGACATCTATCGATGGCTCCGATGAAGGCACCAAGAAGTTCTGAACATAGAAGCGCACTCCTCATTGCGGATATAGTACCCTCTATCTTTCCACGGCAAGCATATCACGGCACGGAAACCCCGTCTGTTCCATTGTTCATATGCGATATGCACCTCTCGACTCTCAACACGGGCCAGTCATTTCACTCCTGAGACAGCAATCACCGAAAGCCATGGATTCCCACATCTGGATATTATGGATATCCTCCAGCAATTATACATTATTTGCACTGAAGAGATTCCTACAGCGGAATATTCAACATGATTGCATACGCCATACCACACAAGACTTTTCGCCAGAGAGTTAGTTACAAAGTCTCTTCGCCTCAAGCATACAAGGACCCCGAATAGACATGCCGGACGAGATCCCGTATGGAGGATAGAGAAATACACACCAGGCAGAGGAAGTTCGGATAGGGAATTTCTCGACTACGACAATCCACCATTTTCTCCATTGTATTTGGCTCAATGGGTAACTCTAACGCCCGAAAGCTTCACGGTAGTTTCACAGGAATCGAGATATGAGCGGATTTGCTTGGAATATGTCATTCATGAAGTAATACATACTATAGGATGAGACTCAGAAGCGAGTCGTAGCAGTGATAGGATGGGATGGGATGGGATGGGATTGGAGGATAACTATTTAGGTATATTTTGTAATTGTATTGCTTATATTATTATATGACCAAGCACTGTAATTGAAGTATTATTTGACTTGAGAGATCCAAACCTATAAAACTATCAGCCTCAACAATCCAACTGTGCCTTTCATACAATGAACGATGGAATATGGAGTTGCAAACCTAAGATGACGATCGCTCCGCTCATAAGACCTTTGACACTTGCTCACATACTTTATACTAACTAATTGGGACAGCTAGCACACAGTCTAAAAGAAGAAACTCCATTCGACCTTACATATTACAAATCCAACTCAAAATACAAATCAGAGATTTCCATATCCGAACCCTATTCCAAAAACTCCATATCCTCCAACTATAATTATACTACGTGAATTGAGGCAACATCTTTATATATCTAACTTGTAACTGCTTGTCAGGACAAGGGATTACCAACTGAAGTTAACAGGATATGAATATAGCATGTCTAAAGGTAGGTAGGGTAGCAGATATATCTTTTCTTGTACAAATCCAAGCAACTAGAAGCCTCCACTCACTCACTCACTTCACTCAATACAACTCAAACTTCAAAGTCTTATCAAGAACCCCCTCCCCCCTCCTTCTTCCCCACACCAAAAAAGAGGCTCACCGGGAGAAAACAGCTTCGCTTAGAAACCCCACCTAAAAGGAAGGAGGAAAGTACCAACAAGGAGGAAACAAAAATGAAACCTCACTGGGTGGGAGGATAAGAAGCTTAGAAACTAACTATATACAGTCTGTTGTTTGGTGAAGCATTGGAGTTGGTATCTGTTCTGGAAGAAGGTAAAGAGGGAAAGCTCACCGGGAGTAAAATGGATGGATGGATGAAATTTATCAGAAGAGAGGAACAGTTTTGACCGGGAACAAGTGAGTAAACAAGAAGTACTGTAGACGAAAAAATCAGAAAGGTACTCAGACTATTATTCTATCAGTATAAGTATATGCAACTATATCTGGTAATACAATCTAGCCATCCATCTCTTTCTTCCCTCTCATCTCTACTCTACCATCCATCCATAACATCACAAATACTCATGCGGCATATAAAAAATGCACTTCTTTTTTTCCCCGTAATATCCAAATTCCTGTTCATCTCTGGTATTTCCCTTCATGTGCATCATCCCATGCAATACAATGCCAAACCTGAACTCCTAGCTAATCCAAAATCCCCATTTGGTAAATATGTTTTTACCACATCATGTATACATTCAATCATTAAGCCCATCCGCAGTAACCCAACCATCCCGAATACCTCAGGTAATCACAAGCACATCCTCTCCACCTCTTCTTCCTAATCGCTCTACCCCGAGAGATTCTTTCCCACCTCGTCCATTGCGCACACCAAGTGCGTACCTCGCATCCCCACCCTTGAAATGCTCACTCACACTCATCAATCTCGTCACCAGATCTGTTTTCGATCTCGGTGCTCTGAAAGCCGCATCATCTAAAATATGGCTCGAATGTACGAAGCTGATCATCTCAGCTATGCAGTCGACACCATGCGGAAGATGGTATTTGCGTCGCTCAGGAATTAGGAGCAAGAGAGTGAGGAAGTAGACGATGAGAATGACGAGGCAGATACAGAAGGAGGGGAGGTTGGGAAGCATGCGTACTTGGCCGGAAGCAACGGTGAGCGGGAAAAACATGCCGCCTGCGAGGACGGGAAGGAGGATAAAAATCGTAGAGGCAAAGGAAAACCAAGCGACGCGGTAGTGTGTGTTACTGTAAGCACTAAACGTACATACAAATGGGAGTGCCGCTGGGTAGTCGAGGAGAATAGACCTTTCCGCTGTTGCGCCCCCTGGGTGGGAAAGTTCTGCCCAGGGTTGAAGTTTTCGGAAAGCCATGTCAATTGGTTGGAATACGAGGTAAAGTATCATCCCAAGGAGAGCAGGTATGAAACTATAGAGAAAGTTTGCTGCAGAATACCCAGAGCCGTTCGGATTTGGGCGAACTAAAGGTGAGAATCCATTTGTAATTGATGTTGACGGCAGGAAAGATACGACTATCATGGCCAGCAAAAGGAAGAATGCTGTAACACACCATAGTACGACGAAGGTATCGCGAAGAAACCAAGGAATGTATCGGTATCGTGTAGCTGTGTTGTAGAGAACAGAGCGATTCGCTTCCACGTCATGTGGGCCACTGACCTTCCTCTCCGCTATTCCACCTTCAAGCGTGTATCGTCTTGTGGGTGCTCCCGTCTCTCCTATCGCGTAGAAAATCTCTTGAGTTGGACTAGGTGTCCTCCAGTACCCCAAACGGTCGCTTCGGCCTGACAACTTATGCTTGATTTCTTGCGTGCTACCCATTGTCTCGGTGCCTGCATAGTCTCTGAGGCTATTGCTACGAGGTAACAAGACAATCAAATCGGCAAGCGATCGAGGATCCCACATCAATCCAGTGGTTCGATGGAATAAAAATGCTCCGATGAGCACAAGCCCCATGCACATCAATATGTAGATTGACACCAATGTCCATGCAATGCCCTGAACCGCGGTCCACTTCCAACTCTTATCTACCAGAATCACTGAGAACAGGCAACCAAGAAGTGGTATCGTAAATACTGAGATCCACAAACAAGTCCTCGCAATGTTGATTATTATCGGACCATCCCAGCTCGGCCAAAGCATGTGTCTGGGGAAAGCATTTTGAAACAGCGCATTGCCCCTCTCTTCCACGTCCTCCATCGACATTAGAATATAGGGCATAATTCTTGTCAAAGCAGCCAGTATACATTGAACATATACAAATACGCACGCTCCCACGATCTGCGGTAAGAAGCCAAATGTAAAATATCTACCTCCATAAACGCCAGAATTCCATGCCGCGAGGCCATTGTGATTATCTGAATATATCGCGCAAAACATAATCGCTGCAGTCATGAGAAGACATAATGTGGTGATCGTTAACAAAGAAAATGGTCGTAAAATCGTTGGGAGGAACTTCAATTCGGGGTATCGTCGTGTTACTGGTGGGGGCTGTGTTGGAATGAATACTTCACGGTCGTCGAGGGAACCATGTTGGCTTATCGGTCGCCTTTCTTCTTGTGTTGGTTGAGTGGATAAAGGTCGGGTAGCATTAAATCCAAATAGCTTGCTAGGTCCCGGCGTAGAGCGATGTTTTCTAACCAAAGCTAGTTCTGCTCTTGTTGGCCGTTGTGGAATGTATTGGTTGTCATCGGCAATGATTCTGTTAACCGGGTATTCGTCTGAACTTGTTGCCGAATTACTCGGTTGTTGAGACCCTGAAACCCTTCCTTCCTCATCTCTTGTCAACTGATCTATCGCATATCGAATGAACGGTGTATCGTCATTATTTGGTGTCGGTGCACTTTCATCTTCAATACGTTCCTCCACCCTCTGTCTTCTTGAAGCTTCAGCCTCAAGATTTCGTATCTGCTCCTCGTCGAAGGCAACCATATCCGAACGATGAGCTTCAATCAGTGGTACCTCCGTCGACTCTCTCGGACCCTCGAAACTTATTGCAGGAGAGCGAGCTCGAGATGGAGGAGTCTTCCACCGTTTCAGCGTCGTTGCATCTGTAGAGTCGCTTGAAGGAAAAGATGGCGTTCTTTCACCGTACTGCACATCCACAGAACCAGGTCCTGGAAGATCAGAAGTAATTACTCTTTGTAATTGCGGTCTGCGTTCTATGAAACCAAAATGATTAGTCAATTGCCCACAAAAATGATATATAAAAAAGAACCAAAGAGGAAGAACTAGAACTTACGGTTCACATTTTTTACATTCAAACTTCCAAGATTCATCATCTTCTTTCTCCAATAATGAGGAAATTACTCCACCAGGAACTTATGCATTTAATTAAGAAATGCATCTTCAGGGTTCGCGCGGAGTAAGTGCAGATTTGTATATTAAGTGGCAGGTAGGTAGGTCAAAAAGAGGCTGGATGTGTTGGTTGTTGGTTGGTTTTTCATCAACGCCGCTCGGGCAAAAAAAGTGGTTTCCAGCCACCGAACTGGAAAGCGCTTATCTTTGCCCCTGCAAAAACGGATGAACTTTTCAAACCGTTGAACACGTCTGTATATTTTGTATAAATCTATGAAATTATGATTCAAATTGGTATTTCAAGGTATATTTCCAGCCATTTTCTTATATTGATCAATTGAATGCTGCAACGTTTCTAGGAAATTACTGTAACAAAATAGGTTAGTTGCATCAAGTATACGGATAGTTGGCTAGTTTTTGAATACAAGACGGATGTTGCATCCCTTGTCAATACAGTATTAGAAGTGGGATCATTACATCTTGACCAAGTCACTTGTGTCTTCATATTTTCAATGGTCTCTATTCTGAGAGATTTTTCCTTCTTGGATCACCCTGTACATTTCATAAGAGTCAGATGGTTTCATGCTAATTGTCATAAAAAAAAGGAATCAAAAAATTTGCTTGCAAACTTTTCGTAGGCCTTTTTAGAGGCCATCATGACAAAATTTCCTATTATTGTATGGCGAACAGTGCAGAGATTTCTTTAATTGTGGCATATCAATTTTTGGTTCTACTACAATCTCTTCAGCTCGGGCACCACCTTCTCCAACCATTCACACAAGTCTTTGAATTCCACTCCACTCGTTGAATGTCCCATCCCTTCATAAACATTTACTGTTAGATTTCCATCCCCCTCTAACCCTTCGCCCTTGCCCTCTCCCACCATCCTCTCTAACCTCCTCCTCGTCCCTCTAAAAACTCTCATCGGGACCAACATATCTCTATTACCATGCGCCAGAAAACCCTCCATCTTCATCTCTGCATCTTTCCCTGATTTCATCCTTCTTAGTCCATCTACCCTCGGCAGATATCCGCTCAGCCCCACCCATCCGCCAAACTTTCCCCTCCATTTTGACTTCTCCCCAAACGCCGTCAATAGTGTAACTGCACATCCTTGGCTAAAACCCGCAATTATAATTCTCTTGATATCAACCCCTCTTTCAATTTCTCCATCGATGAGCTCGTTAATGTATTCCACACTTTTCCAAATCTCGGATTCCGCTTCTGAACTCATAGATTCCTCACTATCTGAATCGTCCGAAAATATCTCAATCGCCCTTGAAGTTTCTTGATCTGAAGTTTTGATCCCGCTTGACCGTCCAACAGGTATCGGAGAGAACGAACTTGGAGTATACCAGGCTGTGTTCATGGCCTCATGATTATGAGGAGCGTTAGGAAAGAGCCAAGTTAGGTGAGGGAGTTTGTTAGAAGAATGAAATTGCTGGGCAATATCTGAATGAATAATTACTATGCCATCCGTAAATCCGTGAGACGAAAATCCAGAAGAGAGATCAAATGTAGCTTACTCGTCAATCCATCTGCATCGTCACCAAAACCATGAAGGAATATAATAGTAGCAGGACTACTCGTCTGCTTTGGAGCATCGATGCGTATGGGTGGTTTTTGGGCCATACAACCTGACGCGATAATTCACACCGATGAGATGCAACTTTTGGGTGAGAATCTGGGGAATCACAGTTCCTGACCCCGCACTCGAAAGTTTGCGGGCGTGGGCAGATCGGCATTCTAGTCTGTAATTGGGTTTTCAGCTAAACCTCTGGGAGATCAAATAGGTGTAGATCATACAAGCATTTCGATCTATAGAATACGCGCATCAGAAATGACATAAATTTCTATCCATGCTGCTAGAAGGTTCAATTTTTTATGTTATACATATTTTATGTCACTACAATATATACCGAAGAAGGAAAAACGCCAACCGAAATCCCTGCCCCCCAACCCACCATATTGGTATCAAACGAACACCTAGTCATAAACCGCCCATCCCAACATTCTTTTAATTTCCCATTCCCAGTCGACTATCTGTACTGATGCTAGTATCAGAAGATCCATGTTGCTCATCATGATCGTACACTACGACTCGAGGGATTGTAACAACGGTACTACTCCTACTCCTGCCTGATAGCTCTGATGATTCTGTTGGACTGCCAGACATCAACGCAACCACATGTGGATCCGAAAAGCTTCTCCTTCCTGATCTGTATACGTCGAATCGATTGTCTCGCGTATGGTTGTAGCTTAGTCGTCGTGATGGGGCCTTTGGTGGCACAGAGGGGGGAGATGTCGTGTTTGCCTCGAGATCTACTTCGTGCACATCTTCCACTGTGATGAATGGTTTGTATGCAGACGGGAAGGAAACTGGAGATGACTCTATCCCAGACATATCAGAGAATCTTTTAGCATCGACTGGTTCGTATGTTGTGCCTCTTTCATGGCGATGGAAGATGATGGCGCCATGTACGAGTGGTATATAGAAAGCCATACTGTGAAAGATAGGTCAGAAAGCGGATCGTACTTGATTTCGTGAGAAGCCTTACAGTAGAATTATATCGACAACCAAGTTGACGGCGCCAGGTGTTTGGCTTCCAACCCGAGTTGCTGGGACAAATCGCAGAACAAAATATATGGTCCAGGTCAAGCTTTTCAAAAAATTGAAAATCATGAAGACAACAGGCTTCAGTGTGCGTCGCAGCAAAAGTACGATCTCCGTGATGGTAAGTGCGATACACAAGGCGCAGAAGAACATGTAAAGCCCTGCGACACTATATGCTTTGTCAGCCCCAAAGGCCATTGTAAAATCGAGACGGTATACTTACCCAAGAGCAACTTTGTCGTTGATAGTGTCGTCTTTCCCCTCCTTCTCATATTTCACAAGAACAGCAATCGCCAAGGCCATAATGACAAAGGTAAAACTAGGAAATAGGATTTGTATGATCCAGCAAGGAACCAGAACGAGTCTCCTCCATGGAGCATATGGATGTTGACCTGCCATCTTGATCTTCGACTTCTGTATCTGGATTTTAAGATATATGGAGCTTGAAATGTACATCCATCAAGAACGACTGAGGGAAAACAACTAGGTATATATTCAAATGTCACGACACACTAAAGGCACCTAAAACCAAGATCCATGGCTGCGCATCAATCCACAAGGCACCTTACAGAACATTGACCCAAATCCACACCGACCAAAATAGGGAAAAATTCGAACGAATCCGATCAATCAAATTCCCGAGACAACGCATCAGTGCAAGTTGAGCTCAGCCTCAAGCTTTCGTACATCATCATATCATAGGTCAACCACATTCCACAACCGAGCTACCCAATGAACTAGAGAGCTTTCCGTTGACGCGAAAGCTCCACAGCCCTGGGATGTCGTTAGGAAGATTGATTCAGAAAGGCTGATCTCCTTAGCTGATCAGCTTTTTGCATCTCACCACCACATTCCTACCAAATATACTCGCACGTGGAGAGTACAACAGATAGGATTTTTATCCTAGAAGGATAATAACATCAAAAAGTGTTATCTCTCCTTTCGTACTGGTAGTAGAACCTCTCAGAATGTTCAAATGCAGTTCTCCGGAATTGTGTGACATGGTACATACACCAGTAAATGACCCAGTAAAGTTTTTAGGATTTTCGTCAGGCAGTTTTTAATGTCTGTGCCAAACTTTATCCCCAGTTTTGTGGTCCCACTACATGCCACCCTGGCTAACTCGTGGCTACCTACCACTGAATATTTTATTCTAGTGTTGCTTGGTAAAAAAAAATCCTTATTTTTAGATATTGGCAGCCGCCCGTTTGTGTCGAAGCCGTGTAATTCATGTACGTACTATCTGTAGATATTGCACCCACAGCAAGTATTGCGTCGATGAGTAGGTAGATACACCCACTTGAGCATCACTGCGGTTCATTCTCCCTGTCGAAATCTACTTTTAGATGCACGTCAGATACCGAACTACATATCTTTGACTTGAGATAATCTACGAAGTATACAGCATTAGTATGAACTTCCAAGGCGCAAGGTAGTGTTACACTACACGCCTTCTTGACAATGAAATCTAGACCATAAGGCTATACATACAGTATCTATCAGTTTCAACTCATTTCATTTCGCTCAGTTATTTCAATTCAGTCATAGAAGCTACAGAACATTGGTCCATATTGTTCGATGACTCTCTGTAGACCATGTTATTAATTAACATCCCCGTCGCTGAGCCTCAACGTTCCCCACAAATACCATTATACCATACCGTAGGATCATTATTAATTTATCACGCTTCCATATTGATCCTTCAGGATCGTTTTGAAAATTGGGTTTCTTCTTTGCTATGAAGATACACGTGGATTGGTGGATACAGGGATACAGTACGATTTGTTCAGAACGCGAATTTGACTCGGCGGGTGTCTTGAATGTCGACACCGCTTTTGTACTTATGTAACTAAGAAATAAATTCGCAAGAATCTTTATTTCCCTCGCAATTGTTAGATGGGTCATTCCACTCCTCTCCACCTAACTTCGCCGTTCAAGATGATCATTGTCTGAGGCAACGAAACATCTTACTGTACACCCCGCTTTGTGTCTCCACCCACCGCCAAGCCATTCTCAAAAATTGTCCTTGAGACACGACCACACCACGCAGAAAATATGGGATCATGATACCTTTTCTCATATCACTACTCTTGTTGGCGCATACTCTGGAAATATGTATCATACCAGCACAAGATGGTCGGCGCAATGCCAGCCGACTATATGAATGCGCGTTATTGCAAGGTACGGAATTCCATAGGGCTTTCTCTCTTCAATTTAGTTAGCAAACCCCTCAGTCTCTATTTCATGCCCTCAACTCCAAAGGCAATTCCCTCTTCATCGCATTCACATTCGAACCTGTCTCTGTCATCTTTACCTTCAATCCAATGTATACCATAAAATATTTAAATCCTTCATCGTCGCTGCCATGTTCTCGTCACCGACACCTCGATACAGATGCATACAGTCAAGACTGCCATCGTCTCACAAATTAATGCAATAATTCGCGTTCACTTCTACTCTCAAATCTATCGAAATCCATGTGAAAGTTCGCATTATCCCTACTTCTATGCCAACCTTTCCCCAACGCTGCCTAAATTCACAACAAATGCCTTGGCCGGTCTGCATAAGATTTGGACGACAGGGGCCGAGCATGTCGTATCAGAATAAATATGTATCGATTCGCAGGATATGACCAAAAGTGGCTATGATTTGAGTCGCTTTGTCGTAGAGAGCCTAAAGATAACTTTGACGGCTACTTGTCTGCCGCGAGCCACAGGCAGGCACCATGGTATTAACGTCCGAGAAGGCGCCTAGTATGGCATCCGAAAGAGTTACGGTACCAACTATATTCCATTCTTCCAGTCTTGAGTACTACAACATCCGCGGTGGGTATAACGACGAATGCTATAATAGTCCCGGAGGAATATTGTTTTGTGCCCCCCGACGACTCTACCTACCTATCAAGCACCAGGAATATTTAGACTTCCAATAGCTCTAGCCGATAGCAGCAGGCTAAAATTGAAGTTGTTTGTGCTCGGCAATCTACTTGTAAGCAAATTCCAGAATATCAGTTCACAAACTGATACACTAATTCATTAACCACTCTCAAAATCTCAAATCAACTCAGTAAATCAAATTTCTAAAATAAAAGTTTTTATATTTCAGAATTTGTTTGTTTAAATTTTACTTAACAATTATATTAACAATCATTTCATTTGTTAAATTAAAATTGAATATTGAGGTTTGAATTTGTAAGAGTGCTGGGTAAAGAATTACTGCACCAACGGATTACTGAGGGAAAGGACATCACTCACATACGCACCCCCATATCATGCCGAAGGAGTCTTTTATTTGGTAATAGTCATGGACCATTGATTTGTCCATTAAGCTCTTCCTGGAATTCAGCATCAAGCTGTACCAATGTATTCACTTCCTCACTAGCTCTTCAAAAGTATTGACGGTGGCTAGCTATAGACGACTCTGAATGTTCCCAGCTTACTCAGTGAAGTCATCGGCTTACATGTCTTCACATTCAGGGGTATTATCTAAAAACTTCTTCTTCGGGTGCAAATACTCCGATTTCCATCTTCACATTTCCAAACCTGGTACGAAAACGCAAACCGAATGAAAAGAGTTTTAGGGATCTACAACAACACCTCTATCCCCGGGCAAGACTCTGAGAGAATGCGGAAGGCTGCGGACCCAGGGCAATAACGACGGAAAATTGGTGACTGGTTTACTTGATATCGCTATTGCAGCAAAGAGATATGAGTGGCTTAGTTGTCGCAAAGTTTTCAAAATCATAGGTATTTGGACGAGGATGTTCAGAATCCGTGGTATGGCAATATATCCAAGAATTCAACTGGCTACCAGATGCACCACCTCATCGGCAGCTATTCGCGGAATGATCATCGTCAGTTTCCCATCCCCGAAACATTATTGACATAAGATATTAAATCGTTTTCATTTTCACAAAAGACTATGACCGGGGAGTATTTATATGCAATGGGTACGATGACGTTGTTGCACGCATCAACCCCACGGATCTGAACTACCCCGCCATTCCAACAACCACCACCACAATCATGGCTCTCACTATTCTCCGATTAGCCATTTGGTAATATGAACAGATGGTATTTCGCACATGATGTGGTGAAAATGCTTTAATATAAATGCAGATGTGGACAATTTGAACACGGGTCCAGCACGATATAGCATTGGAGCCTCCCAAGGACCATTTGGTACCCAAATATCAATCTAAGAATCGTCTGCATGGAATACCATCATTCAATGATATGATCTTTGAATCAGTGCGACTGATAGTTGGATTTGATTCTATCCACAACTACTTGGTAAGGACCATATTGGCCTAATTGGCATAGTCAATTAGAATTTTCTCCTTGTTTGCATGATACGACTCGTAATTTGATATTGGGCGTCTATAAAATGATTTCTAATTCAATTAGGAAGAGCGATATCTTTTAATTTCAATTAAAAAGTGAATAAACTCGATCTATGTTACAGGTCGACAGCATACTCTCATCGCTTGTTTTGCCATATTGGATAAAGTTTGTCCATCGCAACAACTTCAACTTTCTTCACATTTGTATAAACAGAGATATTTCCCGCGTTCCTTCTCCTACGCGTTGGTTTTCGATTTAAGTCAGCTTATATGTGGTTCGTGTAATTCGTGGCATCGTGTACTAGTAAGTTGATTGTTTTGGATACTACTCGTCGATGATTCTTCGAGTTTCCTTTCACTTCAAACATCTAACATAGCCATCACGAATGCGTTCACTCTTTAAAAAGCATACATTTCTCTAATAATCATGTCTCCTAGTATGAGACATCGCACCGCACGCGCTCGTAAGTTATAAATTTTTATCCTCATTGTCGTCGCTTCCTTCTGATATTTCACTTTTGAGAAGCAATATCAATATTGCAAATGGGATAAATGTGGAAAGCTTACTCAATTACTCAATATCAGATCCTCCCCGAAGAAGTGGAAACTTAATTCGAAATAAATACGAATCAAAACAGTCAAGTTATCAACACATACAAACAAAAGCTTCGGAAAGCCCCACGAAATTTCCAACAGTTGATGGAGATAATCAAAAAGAAGATTTTGTAATCAAAGAATCAATTCAGGAAGAAATTCAAGATCAATTGGAATACGAATCTAGGATATTACGACCAAGTTCACCTATAAAGAACAATTCAGCTTCTCAGGATTCTCATTATCAATCTCATTCTCCATCGCATCCTCGAACATTCGCCGAAGCTGCTATGGCCACACGATCACGTCGTCGTAAAGACAGTACAAAAGATGAAGGAATAGATATGTCATTATCTGGACCGATGACTCTAGAATCTCTTACTGGACCTTTCAAATATACTTTTAAGAAAAAGAAGAAAGACTTGAAATTATCAACATCAACGTCAACATCAACAAAATATACACCAGTTGGAGAATTAGGAGAAGGAACATCAGATTTGGATTTGGATATGGATATTGGTAACGAAGTTGGTAATGACATGGATATGGGTCTCAACGAGAACACTAGTGAAATTGAAAGTGGAAGTGGAAGTGGAAATGGAAGTGGAAGTGCAAGTGGTGGAATAAATCCAGAAATGGGAGGAACCTCATCGACGACCCCGCAACAACAAGAAAATCAAGCATCCCATATTCTCCGCAATTCAAATTCAATCTCTGAATTCACTTTTTCGAATCCTCCTCCTAAAAGAATTACTCAAATACTTCAAAATCGAGATCGAAATACTTCACAATTTTTTGATATTCAACGACTCAACGACCACAAAGCTGAAGAGATTAAGGAGAAGGAGAAGGGAAAAGGGAAAGGGAAGGAAATAATTCGTAACCTCGGAATCACCATACCATCATCAATTGAGCCAGTCAAGGAACGATTTCCTCCGTTCGATTTAAATTATCCAGTTGATAAATCTCAATCTGAGCATTCAAAGCTTTCATCTGTATCCCATTCATCCACAGGTAACACACCGAATCTTGTACCAATTGACAGTGGTATTGATCTTACCACCACTGGAGCTCTTCCGCTTAGTTTCCTCGATTACGAAGAATCTGATACTCAGTCAGTAAGAGAAAGAAGTGAAGCTGCAATGGCACGATTGGTTGGGGCTACGGGACCTACATCCCGTTTAAGTATCAGCGACATGATCATCAATGATGGATTTGATTCGGTACAGTGGGATCCCGACCTTCCTGCTCGTACGGCAGACAATTCGCCAGAACCGTTATCTGCGGAACCGCAACCTGTGGCGTACACCACGGTAGGCTCTCGAGTCAATCCCAATGCACAACCTCAGATAGCTGCACCAAATCGTATTCAGCGAGAAGGGTCTATTCGCAGACCACCTTTGGACCCAATCCACAGCCGCCAATCAAATTATTACAGTCACAACCACAACCATCAACGTGGCCCACCACCCCCACTCAGTATGGCGAACTCTATGCATTATGCTCAACAACTAGGTCAAACTTCTGGGTCCTTCAATACCCCTCCATCGTCATCGACAAGATCTCTTCGAGCATCACGTTCAGTACAACGCTTGTCTCAAACGGACCAAGAGGCACAAGCCTTACTGAGACTGCAAGGTATGGTCCATGCAAGGTCTTCGGGTGGTTTTCCCGTTTCGCCCAATACGCCAACCCCGACCTCGCACACATTCACGAATGAGGATAAGGACGTGGGAAGAAATCAAGATGTACAAGGTCCAATTCAAGGATTAGAAAAAATGCAGACATTACAAAGGCTAGCACGATTCGAGAATCCTATGCAAGCTTCAGCTTTACGCCGCTTGTCCGAGTTCGCTACTCGAAATACTGTTGATGTCAACGCGAATCTTCACGCACGATTGGAGGATCTGAGCCTGCAACCCCATTTGCCCGAATCAAGAGATGTATCCGCATTAGAAGATACGCATGGTGGGAAGAATGGAGAGCTCGATCGTGGCTACACATTCCCTCCGCCGGGACTTTCGAATCCAACACACAATCCACTATATAGTGCTTATGGTGGAGCAAATGGACAGGCTAAAGACACCGGTCCTACCCGTGCACAAGCCGGATACCCACAGCCACTTACAGCGGGCCCTCCCGGACATCGGTCGTATTCTGCAAACAGGCAAAATACCACTTATAGCGAGGAGTCATGGCCAACAGCCGACCAGATTAACCAAACCCAAACTACACACGGAAATCCAAAACCCACCTCACCCTGGCATGCATCGAAAACATTCAACGAGCAGTATACTGCCCCAGCTCCAGTAGCGGTTACAGTGCCAGCCCCTGTATCTACTCAACCTGTTTCTACACACGCGACCAATACGAAACCTGTTCAAGAAATTGCGAAGTATTATCCTCATGGATGGCCGAGCGATATGACAGCACATTATACGCCCTTATCGTATGATCTACAGAAGGAGATGGGACAAATCCAGGACGAAGAGACCCCAGAACAAGCCCGAGCGAAGAAAGAAAAGGACCAAGCGAAGAAAGAAAAGGAATTGGATGATTGGTTTTATTCTGGTCAGAGACGATGGAATCTGACCAACGAAGAATACGAGAATCGCGCTACGAACCCCTTTGGCCCTATTGGTCCACCATCAAAGAAGCCCTCCGTCTCTGACAACAGACCTCTTCCAGGAATCACAGTTCAAGAGATGAATAAGAAGTCAATCCCGGAAGTCATTGCTCCCATGCTTGATGCAACCTATGGGAACTTACTCGCACTTACTAGAGAAGTCAAGGAACCCGGTGCGGCCCAGTACTTCAACAGATACGTGAAGAGCCCTGAATGGCACATTGACTCTAGCGACCGCGGTAATGACTCTTTCTTTGGAGAGGATTGGGGTGTGCCAGTTGGCACCATGCGCATGCGTGGATAGGTCTGGTTATTGTACACCAACTTGATGTGAATTTCGCATCCTTCACAACACTGCCTTCATTTTTCACACAATCCCTGTAAAAATGAGATTTCCGAAATTTGTACTTCACTCCTCCCGACCCACAGTCCCTTTGCCATCATACCGCGTTTAGTTTTTTTTTGCTATGGATCAGCTCGTTTTTATTTCGACTCTTTTGATTTCTACGCATTCATTTATTTCATTTGTTGACGCGAAAAAAAAAAGAAAAAGAAAATTAAAACGGATTATGTAGGAATAAATAATACTTTTGTGAGCAACATTCGGATTTCTGGTATTACAGACCACCATCCATCATACTTTTATTCGGCTGTGGACTTTCAGGTTGCACATAGCTAGGAGAGCTACGAGTTTGAGATTTGGAGAGAGATGAAAAGATGGTGGCATATTTGAAATACCAATTGGCTGGCTGATTTTGCTGGAGAGGAGGCTTTGAATGCGATGAAGGGATAAGGAGGGTGGAAGGATATGATATGTATTTGATCACTGCTGCATGGAATGGCATGATATTACATGGCCATGGAAGGGAAATGATGAATGGAGAAAAGAAAGACTTGCTTATTGAATGCACAAACACATTTGCATAGCTGGTTTTTTTGTTAGCATGGCTGCTTACTAGCTTAGAGGGGCCGGAGGGGAGGGTTTAATTTTTTTAATTTTTGAAATCGTGCTATGTGTATGTGTATTGATAGTGGATTGGCATTTAGCTGGGTAATGAATGAATGAGCTTTTCCACCTAACTTACATATGTACTTTATTTTTGCTTTGCTTTGCTTTTGAGTAATGAATGAATGAATCAATGAATGAATGGATGGATGTATGTCCGGTGAGTTATTTGTTTTGGTGATGTTTATTCCATGTCATGTCATATCATATCACATTGTGTTTTGAGAAAACAATCATAGAACCTTTGAGCATTAGCTGGCGGCGCTAGCTATACTGGTTCAATCCATAGATATCGTGGGTATCCCTTTTCCCCCTGGGCCCTTCCCGAGTTTTACGCAGACCAGTACAGTACGGCTTATTGTAAGAGATGGAGGTTGGGTTGGGTAGGCTAGTCAGTAAATACACTCCTCATTGCTCATACTTTTCGGAATTGTAGGTTTTGAAATCCATAGAGATATGAATGATGTGAGTGACTACCTAGGTAGGCTGATACAAATTATATGAACTGGACTAACTTACTTCAGGTTACACTCATGTGAACGATAAAAACTTGTTTGAATATAATTGGTTTATTCCTTGTAAATAACAATCATAAAGAGTTTTGTTTGTGTTAGTATTCATACAATATCATACAGCATGACATCCATGCATGCTCCTCGACCAATTTATCATCATCACCATCTTCCCAAATATCCCACCACTCATGCTAATTTCTCAAACCTCTCCTTGGCTTTCTCCCTCGTCTTCCCCACAAAGTCATACCCACCCGACGTCATTCTCTGCGCCTCCGTCACCGCATCGCCTATCTTCCCACCCTCCGCACCTAATCCCACACCCTGCGAGTATAATTCCGTCTGTATCGCCTCCTTTCTCCCCGTTCCCTGTGCTCCCAAACCTTCTCCTGCACTCCATCCCATTTTCCCCAAGAGTGCTGCGCCCTTCGAAGGAGCTGGTGCTACCTCTTCTTTTTCTTCTTTTGGCTCCTTTGGCTTGTTGTGCTGAGAGGCTGGTTGTTTCGGCTGGTTGAACGCTTGACGTCGTTCCTTTGCTCGATCTCGATAAGCAGAGTTGTCGGCAGCGGAGGAATCGCTTGCCGCACCAGCTTTCTTGAGTTTGGCAAGAGCCTTAGAGACAAGATCTTCATTCTTCATATTGTCGCGATGGAGTTGACTGATTCGTTCGTGTTTGTTGACTTCTGGTAATGTTTTAAATTGGCGGGAACAGAGAAGGCAGCATTTGCGCTCGAGATCAGCGAACGATTGGGTTGGTGGCTCGTCGACTGTCTGCTCCGAGGTAGCCTTCGGCGTCGAAGGGCTCGAATCAGAGGCATTGTCTTCGAATTCTTTGGCAGGAAGTCCATGTAACTCGGCATGTCTGTTGGTCCAAAATTGAAGGTGGGGAGCGACGACTTTCTTATTACCACCAACAGATTCCTTCTCGATCTTTCTCTTCTTGCCACGAGATTCACCATCTTTCCCCCCTAGAAGTCCTTCACTGGCTGCCGCTGCCGCTAGCTTAGCATGCTTGTTTTCCTTCGTGTTTACAGGTGGCTCGGGGACCACAGTGGAAAATTCATTAACATAAGCGGCTTCGTCCCAGTACATTAGTTTGACCGCGGAATTTGACAACGGGCTGAACGTAAACCTTACATCCCCCTCCTCCATGGCGCGGAGAACAGGTACAAAAACTCCGGCATGGATATATGTGACTTGAATTGGTTTCGAGGATATAGTGAACTTTTCCATAGCCTTAAATTTGGCCATAGCATTTTGTGCGTCTTCGACCGAACCAAATTCAGCAAAACCATATCGCCAGCTGTCATTTGTTTTCCGATCTCGGACCAATAAAACTCGTTGTAGGGACCCTTCTCTTGCTCCAAATGACGCATCGTTAGACGTGGAAGAAATTTTTGTCTTTTTTGCGGGTTGGGTTTCCGTTGGTGTTGTCACTTTGGTCTTATAGAGCTTGCACACTCCTTTGGCCAACACTTCTTCCGTGACACCAGGCTCGAGCCCCCGGAGTAATATGAATTGGGAAGCTGTGTCATCTGGTGATGCATCACTATCTCCAGTTGTAGCGAAGCCAGAAAAGCTTGACATGTTCGTTTGTGTCACAACGACACCATGAGCTGTAGAACCTGATAAGAATTAGCGAATCCTGTTGTCCTGTCAAATCCAACTTATAACGTACGCGTTCGAGGTGCATTGCATTTGAAGCACAACGTTCTGTACGAGTAGTTCACCTTGAGACACTGCCAATTGTCAGCTTGTAACTTCTCAACTTCTTTTAAGTAAACATACGACGTCGCATTTCCAGTCATCTTCGTTCTTGCCCGATCGCTCCTGGTCATTCTTTTCTCGGCTATAAGCTACCCGGACTTTGGTTGGTTCTGTTTGTTTAGGTCCGTAAAAGGTAATCGTGCCAGATTGGCATCCTTCCAGAAAACGTCGTGCATCTGCTAATGTATAGAACTGACCAAACCCGAATTGTCGTGACTGACCTGCGCCATATATTAGCGGGGTATGATTGCGAAGTCCTGCACAAATCGTACCAGTTCTCTTGTCTTTTATGAGTCTGATTTCTTCTATTCCCTCAACCTTCAGTCTGTCATGAAGTTCATATGATATCTATATCTCAAAACAACGGCCAAGATGGCCCATCGCTATGCTTAGCCAGAATTCCAAGTTTATTGACAAATTGACACTTAGGCTAAAAGTGGATTTCAGGTTTGATTTGAAGGTGTAGGAATGGGGCGGCCAACGTCTTCCTGTGTCATTTCTAGAGGCAATCCCTCGAAAATCACTGTGCGATTTGGTGGTGCGCCATAATATGGTGAGCGACTGCGACTGCGACTCCCTCCTCGGTTTGGTGACCGGTATCCTTCACGGTCGCGGTCTGTATAACGTCCTCGACCTTCTCGGTGTGGTGATCGCGATCTTGATCTTTCATAGTCGCGCTCGTATTTGCGCTCATATCTATCACGCTCGTCTCGGTATGGTCGACCTGAATACATTGAGTCGTAGACCCTGCCGTTTGCAGGTCCTCGAGGACTTCTGGAATTATCTTTTGACATTGATGATCAGCATAAATCCATGGAAAGCTTAATCTCCAATCTATCGATTACCCTTCCGCGATTGATAAGATTCATATTCGGGCGACCGGCGGCGCCGGTATTCATTCGAATAGTGGTGGTCGTCGTACATATCGCCTTCGGGGGCAGGTTTGTAAGGTCTAGAACTCATACTGTTTGCATTTGATAGATTTTTGGGATATGAGACGAAAAATATATTGAAGATTACACTTCGCGAGATGGTAGAATTAAGGACTTGTAAATCAATGCAAATTTATCGTAAGGGTTTGTTTGTGATTGTTGTGAAGAAATTAAAGAGTCAAGATTATTTGTTTGTCTCTTCATCCGAATCTTGAAAGTCAGCTTCGGTGGCTTTCAAAGTTCAGCCACATGCTTATGTAATATTTCACCCCTCCATCGGTCGGATCTGTGCACACTCGGCCGCCACCACTTTATCCTCCTCCCTTGATATGACTCGATAACACAGTGAAATCATGGCAAAAGAATTGTCCGAAGATAATTGCTATGTGGCATTAACCCACGATCATCTTAATGTCCAGGTCATGATGGACAAAGTCCGAAGCCCTGGAGCCGGAGCTATTGTCCTTTTTGCAGGTAATTTGAGTTGCGGAATCTCAGTACGATTTTACTAACTATATATTACAGGGACTACGAGAGATAATTTTGATGGGAAGCCCGTCAAAGAACTTCAATATACCTCGTATGAGCCACGTGCTTTGAAAACTATGCTTGGTATCTGCAAAGATGTTCTCAAAAAACATTCTCTGACGTCGATTGCCATGATTCATCGATTGGGAGTAGTACCGATCGGCGAAGAGAGCATACTCATCACGGTATCATCGCCTCATCGTCAGGCAGCTTGGAGGGCAGGTGAGGAGGCATTGGAAGAATGTAAAGAGAAAGTGGAGGTGTGGAAGAAAGAAGAATTTGGCGGCGAGGAAGGAGGTATTTGGAGAGCAAATCGAGACGGTGCTACTGGAGTGAGGGTTGATGAAGCGGAGAAGGATATTGACTCGAAACCTGAGATGGGACCTCATGGCCCCATACTACGACATAAACGTCCTGGCGAACATGGGCATGGACGAGTGGTGCGAAGTCACGAGCTTGGCTCTTGACATGTACCTAAACAACTTATCTGTCATGCCAGCTGATAATTTGCTAAAGTATCTATGCTATCCTCGTACCGGTGAATAAACAACGCCGATCCTCAAGGAACATTCAATCAGGATTCCGGAAAGGCTTGGAACGTAGCGTTGGATCCTAATATACAAAAGTACGGCTTGCGTAACAACAACACCTTGATCCACGCGAATAAGTCAACTATAATATGCAGAGGTAAAATTTGTTTTCGTCTAGAAAACCAGGTAAGCTAAACAGAGACTTTATAAATATCAACGAGTTTTCGTCACTCTGATAACCTATATTCTTTCAGTATACTAATCAATGGATAGCAATTCAAGAACGCAACTTACCGGAGTAATAGTGATTGTGCTCTTGAGAGTCGTCGTACTCACGATGCCAGTGTCAGAAGGAAGAGTGCTGCTTCTGTCGAGATGGGTTAATGAGGATTCCATTGGATTCGAAAGTACTTGATACTTACAACACATCACTACTCGCCGATACAGGGGTCGCGGCCAATTGTATATACCTCGTCAGAGTATTGCCTCGGCCAGTTATAGTAGTTGTCACGTAGATTGTATGATAAGTAGATGAATCGCTGATCGTAGACGTTGATGTTAAGTTCGTAGCGGTCGAAGTTGTCGATGTTATTTGAGTTGATAAGGAGTATGCTCCTGACGTGATTGTTAAACTCTGAGTTGGCCCCAACACTAGAACGACATCCTAAATATAGTTAGAGAGGTTGCAGAAACGGAGGATGCGCGATATACCGATGTCACAGTAGTTGAGATTGAGATATCTTTTGAGGAATAGACGGGTACATATTCCGTCCGTACTATCCACACTTCGTTGATGTAGGAGCATGTATCGTTAATGGCGTCACTAGATCCGCAGACCTTAACCTGTACTCCTGAAGGATCATTTGCAGCAACGCTTTGCCAAGGAGCGGCATAATAAGTTGTCATATTTTGGACATAAGGAGTCGTATCCAGAGGATCGTCCGCCCTTTTCCGTGGTGCTAGAGTTGGGCTTGCAATGGAATAGCCCAATTGCGAAGAGAAAGTAACCATTTCATCACATTCGCTTACAGTATACCTCTGAAAGTACCCGGTAAGAACAGTTGAGCATTCGGTAGTGATGGTAGTTTTGAATAATGATGAACAAGACGTTGTATTTGCTCCTGGCAAATTGCATATCTCATAATTGGGGACGATAGTTGTGACTGTCATCCCTTGAGATGTAATGGTAGGTTTTATGTATTGTACTGTTGGCCATGGGAAGGTCGAATTTATTGATGTTGGCGCGATAGAAACTGTGTTTCTGTCGGAAGCACCTGTACTGTCGATTGGAGTATAGCTTGCAAGGCCTTTACTCTCCTTCTCAAGAACAGTGGAAGATTGCAGAGCGCTGCTGGGGAAGATGCACAGCATCCATATAGCAGTCGGTAAAAGAGGAGAGGGCATAGCTGCTATCGTCGTTAATTGTTATGAACACGGGAAGGAAAAGAAGGAATCAGCTACAGGTTCGTAAGGAGCGTGAGTAAAAGCAAGAAGAAAAGAAAAGAAAAGAAAACGAAAGAATAAACCAATGATTATTGGATTCCCCGACGCGCATGTGTTAATTTATAGCCGTGGAATGTATACACTCATTCTCAGTCTCATTCCTAACATCGCGACATTAGGCGAGATCAACGAGACCTCGTCATACCGAAATCAGCGACAACACGAAACAACATCCCAAAATAACAGAGCTACACACAATGTTAGGACAATGTTACGACTACTATAACAAATAAACATTCATGGCCTTTACAACTGATACTTCCTCTCCCTTTCCATTTCCATCTTCATACTCTAATATTTAGTCGTCTTGATTTTTGAATCATTGAATTCAGTTTAATGAGTAGTATAATACTACCCTGCTCTACAATCTCGAATTATTTGGATATCATACCTCTCAATTCAAAATCTCATGGGGCCGGACTAAATACCCGCTCGAGTAAACACGATTGTAATGGACATGAAATAGCGAGAAAATCCATACCCACCGGAGGGAAACGAAAGAAAGAAAAGTAGTCTTTAACAATAACATAACAAAAGAAAGGTTATGAGAGGTTTCGATGGTCCTAGAATGATGATTGATTGTATATCTACCCATGAACTCTCTTAGTACAAACCCCAGTCCTGACCACCTAATTTTCCACCCGATTCTACATCAAAAGTTCTCTGCAGTCTCCTATTCAACACGCCAGTCATGACCTTACTCGAGCGCTATCGATGCAGCCACAGCAGCGGCCGCAGCCTTCCTCTCTTTCTGAGACATCTTCTTCTTAACCGTGAACTGTACCTCTGGGGCCGGAACATCCTCAATACCTGCCTCTTTCTTAAGCACCATTTGTACATCATCCGGTGGAGGCACCAAGCTGAGATGATTTCCGCAACGCTTCTTGCCATTTCTATTACAGTGAATATGGAGCAATACGTTGAAATCTTTTTCTTGGACTCGATCATACTCGTATGCGCACCAGTTACACATCTAGCGGATATTAGCGAGCTGAAAACTTCAACGCAACTCATGAACAGGAAACGAGGGAGTGTTTCGAGAAAGGGTATGGGTGTCAATACTCACATTGTAATCTTGCTTGCGTTGTTTGTGTGAGAACATGCAGTGCTTAAAATACCGCTCGCAACTATCGCAGTACCTAATTATAATCTCTAGTCAGCCGGCTAATAAAGCAAATAGCAATCAAGATGATAGGTGGAAATGCATACATCTGGAGCGGCGAATCCTTTCGCCAGATCTTTGACGAATGCAATTCAAGAATGCGATCCTTGTTGGAAAACAGCCATTGCGGCAGAGTAACACGATGATCAGTCTGCTGTAAAGCTTCGCTCCAAGTATCGATTGTGCTAAGCTGCTCTTTGAGGGCCTTGAGCTGAGGAGTACTCTCGAGATCGATGGAAGGCATGTTTAATCTTTACTAATTGAGTGTGGGGTTCTTGGTGAAGTTCTTCTGTAGTGTAGATCCAACTATGATCAATAAGCCGAGAAGTAGGGTCGTGGAGAGATCTAACATGCTAGTGAGATGGTATTGTTTCGAGATAGGTAAGATTGTGATTGTGATTGTGGATGTATCGAATTCGAAAACGTGCTTGATGAAAAAAGGAGTAGAAGTAAACCTGGCAATTAAAGAAGACTTTATACTGTTCTCTCGTTGTACGGTTAAATTGTAGGATACGCAATACTGAAGCATCCCAAGTTCATTTCTTGTACACTAGTACCTCTAGCTTCTTGTTTCACCATATTGACTGCCATCTCGCCGTACGCACTACTTCTGAACTTTTCACTTTGCTAAAGTTCTAAAGGATATAGTATGTGATGTGCTAATCTGGCAGTGCCAGCCAACCATGTTAAGTATACGATTCGACCTTTCAGACAATGTAATTGCTCAAATGCTTGGCTAGACAAACAAATAGACGGAATTGACAATGAAATGTGCGAATTATGGTCAATGAATGGCAGCAAGATGATATATATAATAATGGCTTAATAATATATATAAGAATGACAACAAAATCCTTCCGGAAACATGAACTTCAAACTCAACTCTCATATGAGCTCATCAGTCACGAGATACATGACACCAAGTTTAAGACACAAACCGCCTTTGCTGACATTTGCACCAAATCGACACCCTTATATCGCTCAATTGTTCCAACATTGATGTTTGACTGCATCCAACTACCCAAGCACTTCCTTACTTAAATAGACCCCAAGGAGAAAAGGGGGACACGTCTTGATCAGTCTATCATCATTCACTATACTCCCATCTTCTCTAATCATTCACATCGTCTTCCATATCCACACACTCCGCTCCAACCGCATTTACTTGATCTATCACATGCATCATATACCATGCACTCCACTCCCCTCCACTCCCGGTCCACACACATCCCCTCTTCCCCTCCTCTATCCAAGCCAAAAAGGTATATAAACCCCTCTCTACCCCCTCATTCCCAAACCAAAACGCCGCATAATGTCTGGCCAACCAAGCAGTTTAAGCGTCCAACGTCCTCGCA